>JAJLRJ010000008.1:42862872-43096952 GCA_024195265.1 Dendrophyllia cribrosa
GGCGATTATATGGAAACTCTATAGGTGTCCGGATCGTCCCAGTCGTTCCAGTCGTCTCACTTGAAACGACTGAGACGACCCGGACGATTATATGGAAACCAGGCTTAAGAGAAGCTAAATAGCCTGACCGTTTGTAAATGCTTGATTTTTTTGTCATCATTTAAAATTTAAGAGCAAAATGTATATGTTATCGAGAGACACAAACTGAAAAACAACGTGCGTATGTTTAGACGAAAAATGCTATAAACAGAAGCAAACAAAAACAAAATGTGCATTAAGACAAAAGAAAATTAGGATAAGTAGACGTAAATTGAATTTTCATCTTTGAAAACTAAAGAGAAGAACATGACCGTGTATCGCCGTTAAAAAAAAAACTTATATATCTGTTCTTCCTGAACATCATTTCGGCAGCGCTGATTCTTTGGTTTTTAAGACGCCGGTTCATACGCTTCGCTTATGTGATTAAAAAAGGAGATTATATTGTGTGAATGTGATTTGTTGAGGTTGTAGATGCCAAGGATGTCATTTTTCTCATCTTATTGTGATTATTAGAGCGGTTTTCAATTGAGCGTCAACAATTATTTCGTGATTGGTTTGGTTTTGCATTGCTACGCTTTGTGATTGGCTAAAAAGTCTCGCGCCACTTTTTCAACCAATCAGAAGTAAAATCCAAACCAATCGTGACTTGCTCGCACGCATTTTCCCGCGCTTGGCGCCGGTTACAGCATTTGCTTCGAGTTCTGATTGGTTCATTGGATTGTATGCTTCTGTTGTTATTGGCACTCAAATGAAAACTGCTTTAGAGTGATTTACTTTGACCGTGAAACAGTGTCTAGCAATTAATCAAAATTAGCCAAAATTAGTAACAACGAAACAAAAGAAAACAATGGCATTCGTGTCTAATAGTGCGTACTAGTCTTCTAGCTTAGTAACGATTTGACGGTTTAAAAAAAATCACTCTATTACAGTATGTTATGTGTTATATTTCGCAGAGAGACAAGGAATCAGTGACTGTGATTAATATTTGTATTTACCATCTCTTTCTTTATCATGGGGCGCATACGTCTGGGACTGTTCAGTTTCTTTGCAGTTCGGTTTAGGGATGACGATGACGATATAAATAGAATATCGATCCCATGTTTCGAGTATAGAATGCAATTTTGCCTTCACCAGCTGCGGTCTGTTCCGAGCTCCCTGATTCTAGAAGACGGAGTAAAAGAAACTCGACGAAATATTTATAGTATTTTCTGGTTTATTATGCATGATGACGTCAGCCTGGTACAGATCGTAGCTTTCAGCTTGAATCTTGTTTCCAGATCTCCTTTTCGCGAGCCAAGGGAAATCTGCCTGAACGACGGAGATCTGGGTATTAGATTAACTTACGGTCAGCAAAAAGACCCTCTCCCCTACTTCTGGGTACATCGGTTTGCTCTTAGATAAGTGTACTTCGTAACAGATACAACTGATGAGGGGAGGAGTCGGGCATTATTGCAGGCAATAACTCTTCAGTATGTTCCAGTTTCACTCTCAAGTTATTTAAAGCATACATTCATTATTCAGAGGAATATATAGCTAAGCAACAAACGTTAAACTGGAGCCGGAATTTTATACTGAGGTTAATGCCGTGCAAATTAAATTTGCAAAATAAGGTGAAAAAAGGGATTTTTAAAATAAATAAAGCTGCTTTTGTATAACGCTTTGACTTATTTGTATGATGGTGAAATTCAGTAGAATCCACAGGGAGTCCACACAAACTGGTGACCCCGCTGAGAGGAGATTCCTTATATTTTTGATGAAGGTTAGTTTTGTCTAACCGAAACATTGGGCAATTAAAAGAAACCGAACAAATTCAGCTGTTTGATCAGCCTTGCATGTAATCGGGCGAATATTGTATTCACAGGTATTCAATCTTGTTCCTCCTTCGCATTAACCATGCAAAACGAGCTGTTGTCGTTTTTGCCATGCGCCAGTTGATTGTAATAACCTCCCCCTCCCTTCCCAACCTCGGAGAATATTGGAGAAAAATGTCGCATTTGTTTCCCCTTGGCGAAGATGTTTGTGTAGCATTAAGTGAGGGTATCTTGTACTAGAGTAGGACAAGTGCTTTCGCCTGAGAACCTACAATCTCGGACAATAAAAAGATAAATAACACCTCCCCTCCCCCCGATTTAGTGATGGTTTGCGCGAAAACCAAAACGCGCCATTTTTCCCATCACTGAATTGCGGGGAGGGGTGGTATTAATTTTTCATTTGAAATGTCCAAGATTGTAGTCTGTTTCCCAAAGGGTTTCTTTTTTATAGACAATGGAAACTATTGCTTGTGCGAATGCGCGCGAGAGAGCGCGCACCGAGATAATGAGCGCTTGTCACCGCGCCCTGCGGAGGCGCGCACTCAGTTTCCCACTGTCCGAAAAAAAAAAGGAAACGTAAACAGACTGGACAAATAAAAACTAAGTGACCTGTTTACACGAAAGAGGGTTGGTACTAACAACAGCAATTGTTTTCTGTAAAAGGATTGTTGTGCAAGGATTATCCTGTGACGCTTCCCGTGGTTTGCATGTAAAATGAAAGCATAAATCAGGTTATCTTCGTGCAAGAATCATCCTCGTCCCATGTGAACGGTCTCTAAATGACTCAGTGTAACCAAGTTTGCCGGCGTTTTTTTTTCTCTGTTAATCTTTTCAGCGTTTTTCTCAATTCTACCAACTTAGAAGCAAAGCAGCTGCATATTTTACAAATGAAGCAAAAGCAATTTTTTGCACGTCCAAGTTAAAATTAAACTAAAGCGACGCGCAAAGTGCACTTGTTAATACTTTTGAGCAACATTCTATACTTTGCTTCCCTCATCCTTTAGGATATCGGCCTTTATGTTTCTAGTTTGGCTTGCCTTCCTCGCTTGTTTTTGTTTTTTCCTTTTATTCTTTATGTGGAACTGAAAAAAGTCTAAAGTCTGACGCAACAACAGGTTTTTTATAGATAGCCAAATTGTACCTTACAGTGAAAGTACGAAAAATCCATGTCCCGACTGCACCCAAGGTTGTGCGAGGGGGTGACAATTTACTGGCGCATTAACATGCGAACTCTTTGTTTTTCCGCGATTCTGGATTTGCTCTACCTGAAAAACGTGCGAAAAAGCGCACCGTGCTCTTCAGCGATTGGCTTCAGTTGCTAATCCATATTCATGTGAAACCGCGAAAATGTCAGAAGCCAAACACAGTATTAGATCAGTTGAGACGCCGAGGCGAACGGATGTCGTTCTTTACCTCAAGAAGTGAGTCGTGTATTTGGAATAAGGAACGAGGCGAAGCGAGGAAATAAGTCTTGGAACAAGGTATAACTTAAGGTGAGCATTGACTAAAGATGATATTGTACAAGTTTCACTTTCCGGAAAGCTAAACTTATTTTCAAAATTGTGCTCAGAAGTGACAAAAGTACGAGCACGTGCGTTTGAGCGTCGCTTTAATTTATTTTGAACTCGACTGCAAAATATTTCGTTATGCTTCCTTCGTAATACCCAGAGTGCGGCAGCTTTGCTTCCAAGCTGAAATAAGGATTCTTCGTTGAGAATTATACGCCCAAAAGATCAACAGAATAGATACGAGTCAACCTTACATATGTCGTTCTTGTCTTGAAGGATTCAACCACACGAGGGACAACGAGAAGTTAAAGCAACGAATCTTCAAACAAGAACAACCGAAGGTGAGCATTGGTTTCAGACATTATTTTATGTATCTTTTTTCCGAACGTTTAAACAATTAAACAATTTTCAGAATGTTGCTCATTAGTTTTATTGCAACGTGTACTTCAAGTGCCACTTTAGTTTAATGTTAAGGTGGCTCGACTGGGTTTTTGAGTGACGATTCCTTTTAACTTTGAGAAACTTGTGTACTTTTTTTTTTTTTTTTTTTTTTGTGTGTGTACTTGTGTACTACCATAAAAGATCCAAGTGATAATCAATTGCCTTAGCTGTACTAGAGAAAGATTAAAGTTTCAGTTGAGGTAAGTTTTATCGAAACCGGAGTTGCCATAGCAACGTTGTCAAGTCATTCCCTTTTTTATATTATACCAAATTACTTCTCATCAAGAGATAATTTTGGAAAACGTTCTCTGGATCTTCGACCTGATGTATTTGTCCTAAGGTCGGCAAAGTTTTAAGAATTTCTATGGAAGCGTTTTCGAGAAAATTTCGAGTGAAGTTTTAAGGTGTTTAAATATAACTAAAAACAAAACAACTTTGAAATTCCTATTTATATTCACGACAAACAAACAAAATGGTTGTGCAGCTCGAACTATGGGCCCGAGTGTTTAATGCCGTCCTCATCAAGTACATTGTTCAGACTTAAAACTGAAACACTACTCGGACCACAAACCAAGTGCGCCGCCTGGTACGAAAACCCAAAAACCCAGTGGGAAAAATGGGAACGTACACCCCAACCAAATGCAGGCGCACGAACCTTTGGGGGTTAAAGGTTAAAAACAAAGTAAACAAATTGTATAAAATAAAATTGAAAAGTTCGAGAGCTGAGATGAATACATAACGACCAACAAACCTTATATACGTTACAACAATAGAGTCAATTAACGCCAAAGCGGCTCACGTGCGTTCATACCAATAGGAAATTATTTACATTCTCTGTCACTGCCACTTACAGTTTAGTTCCGCCGAATGTAAATACATTAATATTTGAAATTATGTCTACAAGGCTTGATGACATAATATTTTGTTCTTTAATGAATTTTAATTAATCTTCATGAGGACTAAGTTTTAACAAATTTCATCTATCGCTTTTAAATTCGTGACCATTTTAATAAGAGTAGGGTCGATGTTTTATAAAATCGCGAAATAACACTCGAGACCAGTTCATATTCAAGCCAATGTTTATAGGGAAGATATCAATGACGTCACCAATTGTTATTAATGTGCCAACCAGAGCCTTATTGGCTGCCGAAACAAAGGGTTCTTTTGTTCCAGTGGCTGGCACATTTGAATAACAAAAAGAATGTTTGTAAACAGATATCATCCCTATAAAATTCAAATGGACGATTTCGTAGAGATTTTCACTCAAGGCAGTTGGATGGTATAAAATTCATTTCAGACCAAAATATTATTTCATCAAGCGCCTGTCTGTGAAAATCAAACATATCGCGGCAAGTAATAAAATTCGATTTCTTTCATATTTTAAAGTTAGATCGGTTAACTTAAGGTATAGCATATATCACTGGATACTTTTTTCGGCCAAATATCTTTTTATTTAAAACAATTTTTCACCATGTGCTAAACCTTCAAACGGATTAAGTTTCTGTCGGTTAATCTATATAAAGATTATCTTAAAATCGTAAAAATTTCTTTGGGCAAACGATTCAGAACGACGCGAGAGCATTTTGAAGTTCGTTAAAATTAGAGTTATTTGACCTTATGAGGTCAACTATCAATTCACGGGTCACATAAATTGTTAACTATGCACAAATATTCTAACTTCTGCTTCTGTTGTCTTAACTATTATGAGATTGAAATAACCACATTAAAAACTTTGAAATTTCCCGCTTACCTCATTTGCGGGAAAAGACAGATCCAGAGACCTTCTATCGTATTTTAGTCTTGGTAAATAACGTCCGATACACGCCGGCCGCGGACTGCCAGTGTAAGAGGTCGCACGCAAATCTCTGTTAAACTTTCGACACATTTCAGCATCATGGCATCTTTTAAAAGGCTATATCATTTATCGATTGTTCCTCGGTTTGAAGTGAACGGACAGATAAATCTCAACACTGCTTCGACAAGCATTAAATGTATATTATATTAAATGTAATTTATAGATAGATAGGCTGAGCCTAACAGCGCAGCTTTCTGAACAGAAAGCCGATGATAAACTTAACTAAGGCGAAAGATCGGAAGCACAAGAATTAAGATTGACGACCGGGCTATTTTTCAATTTTAGCAATTCTCAAAAACAGTATCACGCGACCGTCTGCGCAGTACATTTAGACCGTACAAAAGTTCACAAAAATTTTTTCCTAATATACACCTGTTACGTATCAAAAATTGCCCGAAAAGCTGATTTGGAAATCAAAATTCCAAAAAATACTCAAATATATTTGCATATTAAAAGGCGACGTGAATGAAATAAGAACTATAAAATCCAAGTCTTGTTTTGTTTACATAAAATCGCTTTTCAACCTATGTACTGAATGAACAAACACATAAAAATGGACAACACAATCTTCTTTCGAAAAATTTTATTCAAATCTCCACAAGTTTATGTTTAAAAGCAAAACGCGAACCATTTATAGCACATCGAGGTCGAGCTGTCTTCAATGAAAGAAATCAAAAAGACTGAATTTGAGCACGTTTTATAAACAATTCTCCAAAACTAACGAGAACACAAAGAAAAAGTCAATCACAGATTGATATCAACATAAATTCCCATCGAAAAATGTAATTTGTTTTACCGGCTTTAAGTATCAAGATCGACTGCTGCGGGGAAATTCTTTACATCTCCGCTTCTTCAGAGTTCAGTTCTGAAATCCGAAGTGAGAAACATCTCCCCGCATTGCTCCCGCATTGACCAGAGCTACTGACTATACATTGAATTTGCTCCGGTTCACTTGAAAAGTGCCGGACCCAAACGACGTTTATCAACTCAGTTTGTATATTTTTATATTGGAGGCAATCAGCAAATTTAAAAGAAACAAGGAAGCATGTACGAATTTTAAAATCCAAAAGATAACGCTGTTTTGACAATGCCCCACCCCCGGGCTGACCTGTTTTAGCAAGTGCCCCACCCTTGGGAAGGAAAAGTTATAAAATGCCCGACAAATGCCCGTTGGGGGGGGGGGGGGGGGGGGGGGATGGGCGGGCTTAGAATTGACGGTGCCATAAAGAGCTTTAAAACACCGAACGAACTTTTGTCCAAAACTCTTGCAGCGGAGAAAAAAAAAAACAACAGACTTTTCGGTTCCGTTAGCCTTCATTCCCTATTGCTTTACTCCGGGAAGATTATTCATTCGATTACACTATAAAAACGAAATGTGTGAAACGAAAATGATATCAACAGCTTTTTACCTGATTAAAAGCACTGTGGTATTTAGCTATTTCTGTCCTTTTTTCGTATTGTTTTTCTTTTTTTTCCTTTCATCAATAGAATAGACTGTCTTCATGAAACATTATGCGAGAAAGGGGAAATCAGTCTAATATTCGCCACACGGCCCCAAAAGATATCAATTTGTACAATGCAACTAGTAATGTAAACTGTTTGTCAAACGTTACACACCGTAACTTATGTTTTCTTTTTCTCTTAATTGACCGAGAGGGAGCCTTAAAAGAGCACTTATCTGGGTGTTTTCTACTTATCATTAACCTTACTGTGAGTATGGGTTACCTGTGGTTCGTGGGACCATTTTCCGCTCGCTTATCAGGAGCCTATGACCCGCGCGTACATACCATGGATGGGGACGGAGAGGTAGTGGGGGTGGGGGGGGGGGGGGGGGGGGGGGGTTCTCCCAGCCTTTCTTCAGATTCATGTTATGCCTTACTTCAGAACCATTTGGGACCAATAGTTGACTAATACAGTGTCATAAGTCATAATCATAAGTCGCTACATTTGAAAACCGCTCAGATTTTCAAGTTGAAAACGAGAAAATATCTGGAAATTGAAGAATTTACAAAGTTCAATACAGTAATCGCCAATTCTCGAGAAAAAAAAAAGATTCTCGAGAAGAAAAACCCTACATCACCTTGACGTTGGAAGTCACGTCTATGCTCTAGAGTGTGAAACGCTTTTCGACAGGGCAATGCTACAAAACTAGAACAGGTCGGTGTTGAAACTGTTGATGATCATATGGAAGACACGGAAACACCCCAGGCTTCATATTCTCATGGAAGAGATGACCATCCAACCCCCAATCACGATATGATACGGATCCTTGAGGACATATGCAACTTTTTTCAGCTTGACATTCCGTCCGTAAACATTAAGGCGGGGGTACACGTGAATTTCAATAAAATTTTAAGAGGTTTAAAGAAGAGATATAGTAAAGAAAATGATTTTTTGGAACGCCAATAGACAAAAGCGCCTGTTTCGCTTCACACCTCTCGCGCGAGTTTTGAAGAAAAAAATACCCGGCTGTTTAGAAATCTAAGAAAACGAGAACATTGCATCCTATTGATGGTTTTCACTCACGTGACCTTCAATCCTGTGGGACTCAAATGACAAAGGCCATGGCGGCCGTGTTGGAGCACATAACAAAAGAAGTTCATTAAAATTCTTTTGTAGGTGTGCACCAACATGGCCGCCGTGACGTAACGTGAAAACCACCTATATGTAAGATGACTCGCGTATCATTTCAAAAAAGAGCACCTTGACTTTCTTGGTTAGAAGGAGCAATCAGAAAAAAAAAACGAAAAACAATTGAATGCAGGGAACACGTAATTGTGCGCGAGTCCACCAAAAAGAAAAACAGCAAAGACGGATGGGGCTGAAAAAGTTTCGAGTGAGTGTGAATACGGAGAGCAAGACTGGGAGGAGGCGTTAAAATCGTTGCTCGCGAGAGTTGGCGCTCCACGCCTGCCTTTGCGAGCATCAGCGCTTCGAACCTCCTCCGCGCGCTTTCGAAGAAAACAGAACGGCTGTTTTGCAATCTTAGGAAACTAGAACTGAGCATCCTATGTTTCAAATGCCCCACCCATACTTTAACGGAATATCACTCTTAAAACACTATTAGTAAAGAACAATAGCAATCCTTTCTGTTATAGAACCCAGCTATCCTTCTAAACAGAACGCACTTTATGATATATTATGCCACGCCCAATCAAGAAAATACAGTTAGTTTCTCCTTTCCATCTACAATTTCCCCACTTCTGATTAAAAGGTTTCCCGTCACAATCTTGCACAAATTAAAGTCGTTAGTTCCAGAATATTTTATGTGGTATGCGCCGATCACCATGTACCAGTGTATGTGTACAGACATACATGCATGGGTGCTTCTTATATCCGCACCCCTACCCCCTTAAATGTCGATAAAACTGCATTGCGTGACATAACTGAAAAAGACTGAAGGTCCGACATGTTTTGTTTTTACTTCTAAAGTGGTATTTGAAATCTTTTAGACAAAAAAGTGCATTACAAAACCGAGGAACACTCCAAAAAGTACTAAGCCTTTTAAATAGATGCCGTGATGCTGAAATGTGTCGAAAGTTTAACAAAGATTGGCTCTGTCGTCCGACGTTTATCGGACGTTTTAAACAAGACTAAAGTACGTACGATGAACGATGAAAAAATACAAGAAAATGATCTCTAGACCAGTGTTCTACAGCAAATAAGGTAAGAAAATTTTAATTTTAATTAATTTGGGAGACTAGGACGAGCAAGATGGCGGGTGGAGGTGTTTTCTCGGCTCCGTAATTCTTGGTAGCCTGGGAGGAATGTAGCGTCCTAATTTAATGTTCGGCGGATAAAATAGCTGTCTAATGTCGAAACGAAACCAAAGATCTTCAAGCTCGTCCTCAACGCAAACCCAGCCGTCACCAAAACGAAACAAACCCACCGGAGCGACAGTCGAAGGAAATATGGAATCCTACAGCATGGATGAAGCGCCCGACGATCATCCCTCGCTCGAACGAATCATGGAAAAGCTATCTTACTTGGATAACAGAATAGAGGAGCATTTCGGTGGGCTAAAATCTGATATTTCGATTCTGAGACACGAACTTAAAGAAGAGATCGAAGAAGTTAAAAGCACCTTGACAGAGGTAGAGAAATCACTTCAATCAGCGTGGAATGTCATTGTAGACCTGCAAGCAGAATCTAAGTCACACACAGACTTCAAGAAAACCCACCAAAGTAGTTTGGATAACGTAAAAAGTGAATCGGCTAGGGTTTCATCAAAGAATGCCAAGCTCGAGACCGAAATTGACGCCTTGAAAGTAAGATTTTTGGAGGAACAAGAGAAAGTAATTGCCCTTGAAAATTACTCCCGGCGGGAAAATCTACGGTTCATGAACGTACCAGAACGAGAAGGTGAAAACTGTGCAAACATTATTTATGGTATTATCGAAAACGAGCTAAACATAGATGTTGAGAATCTTCAATTCCATGCAATCCATAGAGTGGGAAAACGACGCTCGTCGGATGAGACATCGAAAGCTTATCCAAGGCCAATCATTGCACGATTTCTGTGCAGAGAGGACAGAGATATGGTACTAAAAGCGAAGGGAAGGCTGCGAAATTCTTCACAATATGAAAATGTATACATTACTCAAGATTATGCTAAAGCTATTCAAATGGAACGAAAAGTTTTAATCAAGGCTATGTTTCTGGCCCGCAAGAAAGGTATGAATGCGAAGGTAGTAGACAGGAAATTGGTGGTAAATAACAATGTTTATAATGTAGATAACATCCCAGACAATCTAAAGGAATCGAGCGCCCTTAATTCGCACTCCAGCTGAACAATCTATTAACGCATTACTAGTTAGACGTACAGGACGCAAACAAACCCCCCAGCGTTACTGAATTTCCCTCAGATGTTTTTGCTTAGCTGGCATCGGATCTCGTCCAAACCAAATGTAAATTTTAGCTTTTTTCTTTTTTGTTTAATTTGTGTATCTTTTCTGTTAGGTGTTAATTATAGGAAATACTTCTTAGTCCTACGAAGTGTTAACTACGCTAACCGTAATTTGCATTCTGTTTCTGCATTCCAGTTCACTACTTTTAATCATCAACAAGTTCCCAACTGACGAATTGATAATTTGTTCTCTTAATGTGAGGGGCTTATCCAACAACCTTAAGAGGCGAGAAACTTTCCGTTGGCTTAGAATGAAAAAATTTGGAATCTTCTTTCTTCAAGAAGTCCACTGCACCAAAGAAAAAGAAAGACTGTGGTCATCAGAATGGGGCTTCTCAGCTATTTTTAGTAGTGTTTCTAGCTCAAGTGCAGGGGTATGCATGTTGTTTAACAATAATTTTCAGTTCGAAATCAAGAAACAATTTTCTGATCCAGATGGAAGATTTATTCTAGTTGATCTGCAACTTGAAAATAAGATTATAACCTTGGGAAACATTTATGCGCCAAACGATGATAATCCGAACTTTTTTAAAAATGTTCTCAGCCACCTCCTCTCTTTTGAGTGCGAAGACGTTATTCTGGGTGGCGATTTTAACTTAGTATTGGATGTCCAAAATGATAAGAAGGGCGGAAGACTGACCACTCACAAAAATTCTCTGAAGGAAGTTCAGAACATAATAAATTCGTTAGACCTTATCGATATCTGGCGGGTCTCCAATCCGGATACCAGAAGATTCACTTGGAGAAGAAGCAAGCCCGAAATTCACTGTCGCTTAGACTTTTTCCTGACGAGTAATAGTCTAAGTTCGGCAATTACAAAAGCTGATATTTTACCAGGGTACAAAACAGACCATTCTTTGATAACGCTCCACCTTGCTAACAATACTAATCCCAGGGGCCCGGGCTTCTGGAAGTTAAATACGTCTTTTTTATCTGACAGTGAATATATGAATTTGATAAAAATAACAATCACTGAAGTTGCAATTGAATACCAAAATAACACCGAGGTTGATGCCGTCCTCCTCTGGGATACAATGAAGATGCAAATTCGTTCAAAATCAATACAATACTCAAAGCATAAGAGAAGCAAAATGAAGTTAATAGAAACAAATTTGGAGTCTGCCATAATGTCCCTACAGAGGAAATTGGAAGAAAATGACATATCTCAAACCAACAGGATCACTATATATAATGAAATAAAAGTTAAAAAATTACAGTTAGAAAATGTTGTCCAACATCAAACTCGAGGAGCTATGATAAGATCCAAAGCCTGCTGGTATAACGAAGGAGAAAAAAACACGAAATACTTCTTAAACTTGGAAAAAAGGCATTTTAATACCAAAACCATAAGGCAACTTCAGCTTGATAATAATAGCGTCATCAAAACAGATGAGGAAATCTTAACAGAAGCAAAATGTTTCTATCAAAACTTATACGCATCACACGTGCCTAATATCTCTGCTCATGACGTTTTTTTCTTCCCTGAAGAACATACTGTAAAACTCGACCAACATGCGCAGGAAGAATGCGAAGGGCCCTTAACAAAAGAGGAATGCCTAAATAGTCTAAAAACTATGGCACCGGATAAAACGCCTGGGACTGATGGTCTTCCAGCCGAATTTTATAAGGTTTTCTGGGAAGATATTGAAGGCTATTTACTTAATGCACTAAATGGTGCATATGAAAAACGCTGTTTATCAATTTCTCAAAGAAGAGGTCTAATTACCCTCTTACCAAAAAAAAACAAACCGGTTATAATAACCTTTTAAAGAACTGGAGACCTATAACTCTTCTCAACTGCGACTATAAGATCGCAGCTAAATCCATAGCAAACCGCATAAAGAAATTTCTGCCGGACATAATAAATAATGATCAAACCGGTTTTTTGAAAAACAGATTCATAGGAGAAAATATCAGACTTATTGAGAGTATTATTAACCATACAGATATGGAACAAATCCCGGGCCTTTTGTTATTTGTAGATTTTGAAAAAGCCTTCGATAGTATAGAGTGGTCTTTTATAGAGAAAACACTAAGACACTTTAACTTTGGAACATCCCTGGTAAGCTGGGTTAAACTTTTTTATACGAACATAAGTAGTTGCGTCCTTAACAATGGATGGGCATCCGACTTCTTTTCTTTACATCGTGGAGTAAGACAGGGGTGCCCACTGTCTCCCTATTTATTTATATCTTAGGTGCTGAAATCTTGGGTAATGCAGTTTTAGAAAGGATACAGAAATTCGCGGTATCAAATTGGGAAACTCAGATTGCAAATTGTCCCAATATGCAGATGACACAACAATGATCCTAGATGGCTCAGAGCGTTCTTTTTCGAGAACATTATACGTACTAGACATATTTGCAAATGTATCAGGTTTGAAAGCAAACTATGAGAAAACTGAAGCCCTCTGGATAGGTTCACACAAGAATACTAATGCTGTTATTCCTTCGAGTAAACCTGTCCTTTGGGCAGAGGGGAAGGTCTACGCCTTAGGAGTTTGGTTCTCGACTTCGGGGCCAGCCAATATTGACAATAATTTCACTGAGAAAATTGAAAAGATTAAAAAATCCTCGGGAGTTGGTCGGCCAGAAGACTCACACTTATGGGTAAAATCACCATTTTAAAAGCTCTAGCAGTATCTCAGATTGTTTATGTTTTGTCCTCCCTTCCGACACCAAAAGGGGTTATAAGGGAAATTAATACTCTATTATACGATTTTCTTTCGGATAATAAGGGGGACAAAATAAAAAGAACAGAAATGATCAGTGATTACAGTAAGGGGGGGCTAAAGATGCTCGATATTGCTAGTTTTAACCAGGCCTTAAAAATGAAATGGTTAAAAAGTTATTTAGATGATCAAGATACAGGGAAATGGAAGCTTTGCTTTAACCATCGACTAGCACGATTTGGAGGGAAATTAGTTTTCTGGGGAAACTTAAGCCCAAAAGATGCTCGTTTACTTAATCTGCGAGATCCGTTTTTAGCTGAGGTAATGGAATATTGGACGACCCTAAATTATAAGGACAACAATCTAGATTTCAAGTCAGCTCAGATCTGGCACAACTCCCTCATAAAAATAGAGAACAAACCAATTTTCTACAAATCCTGGTTCACCGCAGGTGTGAAAGATGTTAAAGATATTCTCGATACGGATGGAAATTCGATATTAAGCTATACTGCATTTACCTCTAAATATAAAATCAAGACTAACTTTCTAGAATTCTATAAGGTAGTATCAGCCCTTAAACTGTTCAGGCAAAAGTGTTCTCAACAACCCAACAGAGGACCCAAAATCAAGACCTTTGGGCAAACATTATTAGCCTCAAAAAAAGCCTGTAAAACTGTTTACAAATCAATCATCGAAAAAAAGGCCACCACCCCTCTTAAAAGCCAGGGAAAATGGCTGTCTAAGGAAACTATAATAGGAAATGCGAACGTGAATTGGGAGAATACATATCGTCTCCCCTTTCTGTGTACAACAGAAACAAAGTTACGAGTGTTCCAATTTATGTTCCTCCACAGACGAATAGCAACAAATGTCTACCTCTTTAAAACTGGCCTAAAACAAGCAGACTCCTGTTCTTTTTGTGGCGAATCTATTGAAACTCTTGCTCACTTGTTCTGGTATTGCAGTTACACTCAAAAATTTTGGAAAGACATTTATCAATGGATAACTCAAAACATCACCTTAAACAAATCTATTGTCTTCTCTCCTCTTATCTGTTTTGGACTAATTGACATTATCTCTGATTTATTACTACATCACCTTTTCCTTATCGCCAAACAATATATTTATACATGTAAGTTAAATAACTGCATCCCTGCGCTACAGGTTTATATCCAAACCGTTATGAACTCCATGGAAATTGAAAAAGAGATTGCCTCTAATAACAACAATATGTCTTCCTTCAAAAACAAATGGGGCCCTCTTAAACTTTGCCCCTTGGACAAATCAACTTGCTGTTATTAAATAATTTCAAAAAGTTCTAAAAGGTAAAAGAAGTGCAGAAACAAATGCAAATGCAGAGCTCTTTTTAGTTGGTAGGACAAACTCCTTATGTTTTTGGTGTACCGTTTATTTTGCAACTCTAATTTGTAAACATTTTTGGGCTCAAAGAGTTGTAAATGCTGTAACATTGTATCTTTTTTCTCTATCTCCTGTGTGTTTGTTTTTATTTTACCTCTATGTAAATGTAACTATTGTCAGTAGAAGTTTTGTAATTAAATAAATGTTATTAAAAAAAAAAAAAAAATTAAGACATGTGGTAGAAAGTAATCGGCAAATTGTTAGTTGACCCATCAAGTATAAGTCCAAAAAGCTCAATATAACTATAATTTTATGCATTAGGGACAAAATTTGGGGTACCACATGATCTACCCCATGGGGTACCCCATGATCTACCACATGATCTACCCCATGGGGTACCCCATGATCTACCCCATGATCTACCCCATGATCTACCACATGATCTACCCCATGATCTACCCCATGATCTACCCCATGATCTACCCCATGATCTACCCCATGATCTACCCCATGATCTACCCCATGATCTACCACATGATCTACCACATGATCTACCCCATGATCTACCCCATGATCTACCCCATGATCTACCCCATGATCTACCCCATGATCTACCCCATGATCTACCCCATGATCTACCCCATGATCTACCCCATGATCTACCCCATGATCTACCCCATGATCTACCACATGATCTACCCCATGATCTACCCCATGATCTACCCCATGATCTACCCCATGATCTACCACATGATCTACCCCATGATCTACCCCATGATCTACCCCATGGGGTACCCCATGATCTACCCCATGGGGTACCCCATGATCTACCCCATGATCTACCCCATGATCTACCCCATGATCTACCCCATGATCTACCCCATGATCTACCCCATGATCTACCCCATGATCTACCCCATGATCTACCCCATGATCTACCCCATGATCTACCCCATGATCTACCCCATGATCTACCCCATGATCTACCCCATGATCTACCATGATCATGATCTAGTTACAGCGACAGTTAAAGGAGTAAAAATAGTTAAGAAAAAATCTCCGATACATTTAGTACTGCTATTGTTTTTCTTTTTTCAACCATCTTGAACACATTTTACTCCGTTTCAACTTATTTTGAATTTGTAAATATAAAAATCAAATCAATTTCAAAATCATTCGAACTCTTGAACAAAAAATATACTTTCTTTTTTGAAAAATGTGTATGTGACCTCTTTAACCTCATTGTTTATGCTAAATGAAACGCAATGCCTAGAAGTTCCGCTTGATTTCATGCATGATAAATCGCATACCCCATGGCCTAGGCCATACAATACAATACAATACAACAACACTGTTTATTGTGTCATACGCTTAGCTATAAAAGAGTATGTTATCATAGACGCCTTTGAAAAGCTACGACGACAACAAACCAGCTAGTTTACAGGTATTCCACTTAAAAATGAATAAAATACAATAAAATAAGAAAATTTATCATTAATAATCTATAGACCACTTTCATAATGGCGGCTGATTTATTTATTCTTTTATATGTATGTTAATTAGCCTCACTGGCCTCATTTTAGAGTAAAAATTCTTTTGAATTTTGCACATGTTACCGAGGCCAGTGAGGCTAATTAACATACATATAAAAGAATAAATAAATCGGCCGCCATTATGAAAGTGGTCTATAGTAGCAATACAAGCTTATACGTTTACATTTATACATTTATATAATAAGCAAAAAGAAATCGTTTCACTATGATCTTTAGATAAAGTTGACAAGGTCAATGTGGGGTAGTGTTGGGTACCCCACGTTGACAAGTATGTCAGGTCGAACATGCAGAGCGTTTTCCAAAATTATCTCTTGGTGACAAGAAATTCGGTTTTGTGTAAAATGAGAGATGACGCGTACGTTGCTATGGCAACTCCGATTTCCATAAAACGTACCCCATCTGAAACTTTAATCTTTCACTAGTACAGCTGTGGTGATCGATTGTACGTGGGATTGTTTATGGTGGTACACAAGTTTCTCAAAGTTAAAAGGTATCATCACTCTAAACCCAGTTGAGCCATCTCGGCTGCCAAAAAAAACGTGTTTTAATTTTCTCCATTTGTGATACAAAAAGTGTGTGCAACATCCTTGTTTTCAAGCTGCAGCAATAGTAATAAAGCATATTGGTTGAGAAAAAAAACACAGAAAAGATTGGGTGAAAATTTTGGCTTTCCACAACACCTGCAAACCTTGTAAAACTCGGCCAGTCATGTACAAGAAACTAGTGTCTAAAGCCATAAGAGAAGCTTTACAACATGTATACATTTTTACAATTTTCTTTATTCTTACTTGAAAACTCTTAAGTTATAATATTGCAATAAAAATTGGAAAATTTACAGCTTTATCTGGTAAAAATTATTTACGGATACATTTGTATTTTCACCTAGTACATCAATTAGAAACCAAATGAACATGTCCTTCCCTTCCCAATGAATCTTATTATTTCTCTTTTCAGGATAACTTACTCAGTGATGTGGAAAGGAGAAGAAAAGTATCTAAAGAGACAATGGAATCACTGAATCCGGAGGAAATACTTCAAAGATAAGAACTTTTAAATTTTGATATTACAATAAAACGGTAGCTGAAAAAAATTCTGCACTTTCCAAGGGAAGTTATACATAAGTCGTAGGGTTTTCAATTGGCTGGATCTAGTTTTGAAAACAAATCGCCACCAGGGACCAGGAAAGGGTACGAAGCATGTTTAAATTGGATCTTATCAGCCACTATTTTAAGCTAATAGTTTCCAAAGGGTACTGAATATCAGGATCATACACAAGACTGGAAAAGTTAAGCGATGTTGTTTTGCTAAATTGAATTAATTTGATTTGCCACGCTTTATTTAAAACGACAACAATTTTTTGATTTATAAACATGTACAGAATAGACACATCGAACTAAATTCTCATTGCCTTGATGAAATTGATTAATTCACTTATTAAAACTTGGATACAAAAGCAACAGCGAGTTTCTTATTTGTAGAAATGAATGCAATGGCTTGATTTCTTTCCATCAGCATGTTCGCTTTACACAAAATTCAGACCCTTTGGTTACCATAGTAACAACTTCAGTGGATGACACAATAAAAGTGATATTAAGGTGGCACTATAAGGTAACTAAGAGCGCATAGTGCAAACTGCTTTTTCCATTTCACGTCTTTTTTTTTACAGATGTACTGGATAATGTTTACATTCTAGCACTAAAATGATATGAAAATAATAAAAAGAAATTTTTGTAATGTACAGGATTCAAAACTATATACTAATGCTTATAACAGTGCCAACTTGTAAGATTCACATGTTTGCCTCATCAACTCATTAGTTTTTCAAACAAGACAACATGGACTTCTTCAAGTTATAATATTCATCTTTCATTTCCAAAAATCATAATTGGATCAATATTGTGAAGATTCATGACGACAATGACGACGATGATGACGACGACGACGACGACGACGACGACGATAGAGTAATCACTGACACACAACATTTCAGCCTGAAAGAGTAATCATTCACACACAAAACATCAAAAATTAAGTTAGAGATCACAAAACATGTGTTATTTGTAAGGGAGCGCCTATTTTTAAATCCTTCAATTCTAATCGGTAGCTAGTTTAATATAGTGTTTTATAGGTTAAAATGTATAAATTTTTATCTGTAATACACCGAATGCAAATATGGCTGCCAATTTATTATTCCTTTATGTGTATGTGAATTAGCCTGACTAGCCTCATTTTAGAGTAAACATTCTTTTGAACTTTGCACATGCTAACGAGGCCAGTTAGGCTAATTTACATACACATAAAAGAATAATAAATCAGCCACCATATTGCACTCGGTGTATTATATATGTAAATTTTCTGTAAATTTCTTATTTTAGTTTTATTTTACAGGGCCCACACTTATAACAAATGTATGACTGAAGTGGCTACCTTGATTAAATATTTCTTATATTATTATTATTGTTATTATTAATCAGCCTGATAGAGTAATAATTCGCACACAACAGATCAGCCTGATAGAGTAATCAATGACATACAACAGATCGGCGTAATAGAGTAATCAATCACACACAACAGATCAGCCTGATAGAAAACTCACTAACACACAACAGATCAGCCTGATAGAGAACTCACTAACACACAACAGATCAGCTTGATAGAGAACTCACTAACACACAACAGATCAGCGTAATAGAGTAATCAATCACACACAACAGATCAGCTTGATAGAGAACTCACTAACACACAACAGATCATCTTGATAGAGAACTCACTAACACACAACAGATCATCTTGATAGAGAACTCACTAACACACAACAGATCATCTTGATAGAGAACTCACTAACACACAACAGATCATCTTGATAGAGAACTCACTAACACACAACAGATCAGCTTGATAGAGAACTCACTAACACACAACCGATCGGCGTAATAGAGTAATCAATCACACACAACAGATCAGCTTGATAGAGAACTCACTAACACACAACAGATCAGCTTGATAGAGAACTCACTAACACACAACAGATCAGCTTGATAGAGAACTCACTAACACACAACAGATCATCTTGATAGAGAACTCACTAACACACAACAGATCATCTTGATAGAGTAATCCCACAACAGATCAGCTTGATAGAGAACTCACTAACACACAACAGATCAGCCTGATAGAGAACTCACTAACACACAACAGATCATCTTGATAGAGAACTCACTAACACACAACAGATCGGCGTAATAGAGTAATCAATCACACACAACAGATGAGCTTGATAGAGAACTCACTAACACACAACAGATCAGCTTGATAGAGAACTCACTAACACACAACAGATCAGCTTGATAGAGAACTCACTAACACACAACAGATCATCTTGATAGAGAACTCACTAACACACAACAGATCATCTTGATAGAGAACTCACTAACACACAACAGATCAGCCTGATAGAGAACTCACTAACACACAACAGATCAGCTTGATAGAGAACTCACTAACACACAACAGATCAGCTTGATAGAGTAATCCCACAACAGATCAGCTTGATAGAGAACTCACTAACACACAACAGATCAGCTTGATAGAGAACTCACTAACACACAACAGATCATCTTGATAGAGTAATCCCACAACAGATCAGCTTGATAGAGAACTCACTAACACACAACAGATCAGCCTGATAGAGTAATCACACAACAGATCAGCTTGATAGACAACTCAGTAGCACACAACAGATCAGCCTGATAGAGAACTCACTAACACACAACACATCATCTTGATAGAGTAATCACACAACAGATCAGCCTGATAGAGAACTCGCTAACACACAACACATCATCGTGATAGGGAACTCACTAACACATAACAGATCAGCCTGATAATGTAATCATTCACAAACAACAGATCAAGATCGCCCCAATAAAGCAATAATTAACACACAACAGACATCAGTCCTTTCTCCGCCGTTTTTGTTATTTTATTACCCCTGTCATCGATAGATGTGGTAGGTAGTAGAAATTTTTTGTCGATAAGTTGAAATCCCCAGTTTGTTTGTCAATCTGACAGTGTTTAATTAATAATTTCTACGAGCTGCCAACGTTAGCGTGAAGGCGGGTACTTCAGCAATCAAATCTTGCAGTATTGAAAAATATGTATTTTTCTTTCATTGAAAAGAACGTGCTTAGTTAGGTTAAGTGTCATTGTCTGAGAAAGTGTTCCAGGGGCCAAAAGTTGTGGTCAACCGATTTGGCTGAAACTTGGCACAAAAGTTGGTTGCCATGAGATATTTCAAAAGCCAATTTGGCTCACTTCTTTGACTTTTAGTTTTGGGGTTTCAGGGGGGTCTCATTTTTTGCCCTTTGAGCACCAAAAATTCAGCCTTTCAGGGGACATTTTGAAAGTGCCATAAAACCCAATTGGTAAATTATGCTGCCAAATGAATTTGACCATGAACTCTACTATAATAGAGCTTTCATTTCATGCATGTAACTTTGTTCTCAAGGTATTGGACAGAGAGGAGCCTGGGGCTAGAGTTTGACCAAAATTGATGTCAAAATTACAACCCAAAATTGCCATTTTTCAAAAAATCAGTGTATCTACCTGCCTTCTTGCATAACTTCCGTAGCTATACCATTGTTTACTTTAGTGACCCAATTATCAAAATCAGTTGAGAAAAATTTGGCTTATCAAGGTTTGTTGAATTTTTGCCACAAAAACTCCATGCCCCTCTAAGGCCATTCAAAATGGAATTTTGAGCATAGTTCATGCCATAAACAAACCAAATTGCTGACATGAAGCCCTTATTCTGTATTTGGTGAGTGAGAATGAATTGTTAAAGCCAAATCAGTTTCATTGTTCAGAAATACTGTGATTCTTACCATATAATTGCTCTTAAAAGGTCTTTGATTAGCACAACAAACACAATGATTTGGCAAAACAAGAGTTAATGTTTTCTTTCAATACTTAGTACCCATCAAACAGAACAAATGATGAAGGCTTTACCTAGATATAACGATCTTTTTAAACGATGCTTGAATTTTTCATTGATTTATATTCAGTTTCAAGTCATAATTCTTCTCCGTAGCTCCAAGCATGGAAAATCTCCATATTTTGTCAGGCCTGATTTTTTATATGATTACAAGATAAAGTTAGCTTAACAAAAACGTTCGTTAGCATATAATCTATGTCTGTTAACAGCCTGCATAGTTCTTGTAAATACCCACCAGTAAAGGAGCATGACCATGCATACATAGATATATTACAAACATACGAGCTGCAGTTTAAAGCAGTGTCGATGTGACCCGTTATTTCAGAGACCTTTAGAGCGGAGTACATGAAACCATCCGTCAAGAAGGAATGCACAGTTAGGAGAGCTGGATAGTAAAACAAAAAGCTTTTGTTGCAAATACAATAACCAAACGAGGCCTTCCATTTTGGACATAGGAGAGAGTGGGGACTGGACCGAGTTCCTATTCTTCTTCCGTTTCGCGGGTATGTTTTGATTCGAGGGTAATTTCACGATGGCACTTTGTTCCTTTGGAGGGGTAAGTGATCAGTGCGGTGCCACGTCATGGGCTGCGCATGAAACAGGAATGGTTCCTTTGTTGTCCTGCGAGATAGACATGACTGAATGGTTGAAGGAAAAGTACAAGGGGTCAGGTGCGTCCGGGGCAAGTGGAACACCTGGTCATACCAAAGCTACAGGTGATTCAAAATATCAGTTAGGGATCATATACGCGCACAAATGGCTTTTATCGCGATCCAGTGGACTCTTTTTATTGAACAGAGATCACGATATTTTACGATATTGTCGTCTCAAATTGTTTGTTTGTGACGAAGATTTTCCGAGGTAGTTTACTTGGTTCTTGCGAAGAGAAACTAACATTGAACAAATTGTTAATAGAAGGGCAAAAGGGTTGACTAAAATCCTACCTTTGAAAGGTAAAAGTACAGTTATTTTATCGCAGCAATCTCGTGAACCAAAAACAACAATAAGAATAACTTGAAGGCTGTTTTTCGTCTGCTCGCTCTGTTTTATCATGCAATCATTACTTTTAAGTAATTAAAAATTGTATCCAAATTTTTGTAACTAGGAATGTTATCCGTGAAACCAGACATTTTCTCGCTTAAAATGTCAATTTCATCCAAAAGCTTCGATGCAGCATGTTTGCAAAGATTTTTCTTCGACGAAACCAGCAAATATAGGAAAACGGTAGAGTTGCAAGCTCGAATTGTGATTGCATGATATGCGTCTGCACAGGTAAAGCTGAATGTAAACAAACAGAGCGAGCAAACGAAAAACAGCCTTCAAGTTATTCTTATCGTTGTTTTTGGTTCACGAGATTGCTGCGATAAAATAACTGTACTTTTACCTTTCAAAGTTAAGATTTTAGTCAACCCTTTTGCCCTCTTTTATGAACAATTTGTTGAATGTTAGTTTCTCTTCACAAGAACCAAGTAAATTACCTCGGGAAATCTTCGTCACAAACAAACAATTTGAGACGACAATATCGTAAAATATCTTGGTCCCTGTTCAATAAAAATAGTCCACTGGATCGTGATAAAAGCCGTTTGTGCGCGTATATGATGACCCCTAACTGATATTTTGAAGCACCTGTAGCTTTGGTATGACCAGGTCTTCCTCTTGCCCTGGACGCACCTGACCCCTTGTACTTTTCCTTCAACCATTCAGTCATGTCTATCTCGCAGGACAACAAAGGAACCATTCCTGTTTCGTGCGCAGCCCATGACGTGGCACCGCACTGAACACATACCCCTCGAAAGGAACAAAGTACCATCGTGAAATTACCCTCAAATCAAAACATACCCGCGAAACGGAAGAAGAATAGGAACTCGGTCCAGTCCCCACTCTCTCCTATGTCCAAAATGGCGGACCAGTTGATACATCATCTCAATGCAAGGCCTCGTTTGGTTATTGTATTTGCAACAAAAGCTTTTTGTTTTACTATCCAGCTTTCCTAACTGTGCATTCCTTCTTGACGGATGGTTTTATTTACTCCGCTCTAAAGGTCTCTGAAATAACGGGTCACATCGACACTGCTTTAAACTGCAGCTCGTATGTTTGTAATATATCTATGTATGCATGGTCATGCTCCTTTACTGGTGGGTATTTACAAGAACTATGCAGGCTGTTAACAGACATAGATTATATGCTAACGAACGTTTTTGTTAAGCTAACTTTATCTTGTAATCATATAAAAAATCAGGCCTGGCAAAATATGGAGATTTTCCATGCTTGGAGCAACGGAGAAGAATTATGACTAGAAACTGAATATAAATCAATGAAAAATTCAAGCATCGTTTAAAAAGATCGTTATATCCAGGTAAGGCCTTCATCATTTGTGCTGTTTGATGGGTACTAAGTATTGAAAGAAAACATTAACTCTTGTTTTGCCAAATCAGGGTGTTTGTTGTGCTAATCAAAGGCCTTTTAAGAGCAATTGTAAAGTAAGAATCACAGTATTTCGAAACAATGAAACTGATTTGGCTTTAACAATTCATTTTTACTCACCAAATACAGAATAAGGGCTCCATGTCAGCAATTTGGTTTGTTTATGGCATGAATTATGCTCAAAATTCCATTTTGAATGGCCATAGAGGGGCATGGAGTTTGTGTGGCAAAAATTCAACAAACTTTGATAAGCCAAATTTTTCTCAACTGATTTTGATAATTGGATCACTAAAATAAATAATGGTATAGCTACGGAAGTTATGCAAGAAGGCAGGTAGATACACTGATTTTTTGAAAAATGGCAATTTTGGGTTGTGATTTTGACATCAATTTTGGTCGAACTCTAGCCCCAGGCTCCTCTCTGTCCAATACCTTGAGAACAAAGTTACATGCATGAAATGAAAGCTCTATTATAGTAGAGTTCATGGTCAAATTCATTTGGCAGCACAATTTACCAATTGGGTTTAATGGCACTTTCAAAATGTCCCCTGAAAGGCTGAAATTTTGGTGCTCAAAGGGCAAAAAAGAGACCCCCCCTGAAACTCCAAAACTAAAAGTCAAAGAAGTGAGCCAAATTGGCTTTTGAAATATCTCATGGCAACCAACTTTTGTGCCAAGTTTCGGCCAAATCGGTTGACCACAACTTTTGGCCCCTGGAACACTTTCTCAGACAATGACACTTAAGCTCTTTAAATAATTTTCTTTTTGAGCGTAAAATTTGGTAAAAATAATTGTCTCCATAAAATGTGGTCAAAAATTCTGCGATTTTTTTGGGGGCTGGAAATTTCAAACTTTGCTATTTTAAACGATCAGAGAGATTACTAACAAAATCTCTATGATCGTTTAAAATGGTAAAAGTTTGAAATTTCCAGCCACAAATATCTAGATATATCAAGAAAAGCTCTCCCAAAAAAAATTCTCTTTTTCGAGCGTCAAATTTGGTAAAAACAAATAAAATGTGGTCAAAAATTCTGCAATATTTTTGGCTGGAAATTTCAAACTTTTACTTTTTTAAACGATCAAAGAGATTATTTACAAAATCTCTTTGATCGTTTAAAATAGTGAAAGTTTGAAATTTCCAGCCAAAAATTATCTTTTGCTTTCAAAAAAAAAAAAAGGAAAATGGGTGCGTGGTCTTCGGGGGCTGAACCCCCTAGTTAAGTCACACAAACTTAAATTAAACGACGGCAGAGATAAGGCCGTCATGTGTTTAAGTCAAGAAGCGCAAGCTTATTACCACTACACCACGGAGGCGTAGCACGAGAAAGAGAGGTCGAAATTACCTAGAAATAGGTTGTGGGGTCTATTGTTTGCAGTGAATACATATAAGTGTTAATGTGATGTTTTATTCATAGTCCGTGCGGAATTTGGGATGCTTTCTTAGGAAATGCGAACGAATGAGACAGTAAACAATTGTGTTTTTCTATTGTCTACTGATTTTGATCTTGCTTTTTGTTTTACAGTCGTCCTCCTCAAGTTGGATTCAAGTACATGTAGGACTGTAAAGAAGAAATAAAAAATATATTTTTTCGACTGAAGCTGTCGTTCTTTAAAACAAGAAGTTCTAGGGTCAATTTAATGACTTTTACAAGCGTAGCCATTGTTTCAGACGTGGAAAACAATAGCTACACTTGTAAATTTCACAAGTGTAAAAGTTTTATTAAATTGATCTTAGGTTTAAAAGGGCTTCATTCTACAAGCTAACAACGCTAGAGTAAAAGCGGGTAAATTGCGCATAGCGAATCTAGTGTATAATTTTGTTGAAAGCTGACGCGCAATCACCAAACGAATGAAATTTTAAGTGATGTATAGTTTCATCGAGAACGCACGCAGTTAATATTTCTTTAAATAAAAGTTCTAAATCGCGGAAAATTTGCTTAATAAATTGTCTTCAATGTGCTTAAAAGCTACTAAGGAATATTGTGCTCATACATTTCGTAAAAAAAAACTAGAACTCTTATGATCGTTCAAAACGTTATACTTTTGGCAGGCGAAAAGTAGGTTGTGGGGTCTATTGTTTGCAGTGAATCTACTTGCGTTAATGTGATGTTTATTCAGTCACTTTTTGCACACGCTGTACTTGTTGTTTCAAGCGTAGTTTTAGTAGCACAAGTGAAAAGGATTTTTTTCTCGTTTGAATGACAGCAGTTTTGAAGTATTTGAAAAGTCAAGCATGAACTATATTCAATACAGCACCAACTAGTATTGAACCCTGTCGAATTGCAAGTATTGGTTACTGTCCGTGTCAAACTGTAGCACCAACTAGTATTGAACGCTGTCGAATTGCAAAGTATTGTTTGCTGTCTGTGTCAAAGTGTAGCACCAACTAGTATTGAACCCTGTCGAATTGCAAAGTATTGTTTGCTGTCTGTGTCAAAGTGTAGCACCAACTAGTATTGTACCCTGTCGAATTGCAAAGTATTGTTTGCTGTCTGTGTCAAAGTGTAGCACCAACTAGTATTGAACCCTGTCGAATTGCAAAGTATTGGTTGCTGTCTGTGTCAAAGTGTAGCACCAACTAGTATTGAACCCTGTCGAATTGCAAAGTATTGGTTGCTGTCTGTGTCAAAGTGTAGCACCAACTAGTATTGAACCCTGTCGAATTGCAAAGTATTGGTTGCTGTCCGTGTCAAAGTGTAGCACCAACTAGTATTGAACCCTGTCGAATTGCAAAGTATTGTTTGCTGTCCGTGTCAAAGTGTAGCACCAACTAGTATTGTACCCTGTCGAATTGCAAAGTATTGTTTGCTGTCCGTGTCAAAGTGTAGCACCAACTAGTATTGTACCCTGTCGAATTGCAAAGTATTGTTTGCTGTCTGTGTCAAAGTGTAGCACCAACTAGTATTGAACCCTGTCGAATTGCAAAGTATTGGTTGCTGTCTGTGTCAAAGTGTAGCACCAACTAGTATTGAACCCTGTCGAATTACAAAGTATTGTTTGCTGTCCGTGTCAAAGTGTAGCACCAACTAGTATTGAACCCTGTCGAATTGCAAAGTATTGTTTGCTGTCCGTGTCAAAGTGTAGCACCAACTAGTATTGAACCCTGTCGAATTGCAAAGTATTGTTTGCTGTCCGTGTCAAAGTGTAGCACCAACTAGTATTGAACCCTGTCGAATTGCAAAGTATTGTTTGCTGTCCGTGTCAAAGTGTAGCACCAACTAGTATTGAACCCTGTCGAATTGCAACTATTGTTTGCTGTCCGTGTCAAACTGTACCACCAACTAGTATTGAACCCTGTCGAATTGCAACTATTGTTTGCTGTCCGTGTCAAACTGTACCACCAACTAGTATTGAACCCTGTCGAATTGCAAGTATTGTTTGCTGTCCGTGTCAAACTGTACCACCAACTAGTATTGAACCCTGTCGAATTGCAAGTATTGTTTGCTGTCCGTGTCAAACTGTACCACCAACTAGTATTGAACCCTGTCGAATTCCAAGTATTGTTTGCTGTCCGTGTCAAACTGTAGCACCAACTAGTATTGAACGCTGTCGAATTCCAAGTATTGTTTGCTGTCCGTGTCAAACTGTAGCACCAACTAGTATTGAACGCTGTCGAATTCCAAGTATTGTTTGCTGTCCGTGTCAAACTGTAGCACCAACTAGTATTGAACGCTGTCGAATTCCAAGTATTGTTTGCTGTCCGTGTCAAACTGTAGCACCAACTAGTATTGAACGCTGTCGAATTCCAAGTATTGTTTGCTGTCCGTGTCAAACTGTAGCACCAACTAGTATTGAACGCTGTCGAATTCCAAGTATTGTTTGCTGTCCGTGTCAAACTGTAGCACCAACTAGTATTGAACCCTGTCGAATTCCAAGTATTGTTTGCTGTCCGTGTCAAACTGTAGCACCAACTAGTATTGAACCCTGTCGAATTCCAAGTATTGTTTGCTGTCCGTGTCAAACTGTAGCACCAACTAGTATTGAACGCTGTCGAATTCCAAGTATTGTTTGCTGTCCGTGTCAAACTGTACCACCAACTAGTATTGAACGCTGTCGAATTCCAAGTATTGTTTGCTGTCCGTG
This sequence comes from Dendrophyllia cribrosa, assembly GCA_024195265.1. Classification (NCBI taxonomy): domain Eukaryota; kingdom Metazoa; phylum Cnidaria; class Anthozoa; order Scleractinia; family Dendrophylliidae; genus Dendrophyllia; species Dendrophyllia cribrosa. Next base: position 42,890,516 of record JAJLRJ010000008.1, read on the forward strand.
TCAAACTGTACCACCAACTAGTATTGAACCCTGTCGAATTCCAAGTATTGTTTGCTGTCCGTGTCAAACTGTAGCACCAACTAGTATTGAACCCTGTCGAATTCCAAGTATTGTTTGCTGTCCGTGTCAAACTGTAGCACCAACTAGTATTGAACCCTGTCGAATTCCAAGTATTGTTTGCTGTCCGTGTCAAACTGTAGCACCAACTAGTATTGAACCCTGTCGAATTCCAAGTATTGTTTGCTGTCCGTGTCAAACTGTAGCACCAACTAGTATTGTACCCTGTCTGATTCCAAGTATTGACTAGTCAAAACTTCGATAATTTTGGCCACTTTTCAATCGGTCTTCTCCAAGTCAGAACGTAAAATATTCATTACTAACTGGTTTTAAATTGAAGTTTGGGACGAATTTTCTGGGAACAATCAACACTACCATGATGACGATAAACTTCGAAATCAGTAAAAGTGAAATTTTTGCGCGTTTAAGATTTCGCATTGAAAATCCCACATACACATCTTCAAATATGGTATATGGCATAAATCGCAATAACATTTCAAACCTTACTATTTGAATACTTGTAAGAGATTACTTCAAGATAGTGTCATAAGTAGCTCAATGTTATGTTCGCACACCATACAATTTTTATTTACTTTCTCTTTTGCGATCTTGAGAACCACCTTTTTTCCTAACATCGCTCCATGTGCAATTTTTGATTTTAATCGTTTTTGCAAAAATCTCAGAAACGGCTCGATAGACTTTTTTAAAACGTTCTTCGCGTATGCTTACCGATGTGAACAATATTATCTCAAAGTTTCATTGACATTGATTCAATGGAACGTCTTTAAATTTAACGGTGAAGACGACGAACGAACCGGCCGAGAAGTTTGCGTTACAAATTCACTTCTTCTAAGCATAACTTTAGAAAGTGAATTTGTAATGCAAACGCTTCGGCCGGTTCGTACGTCGTCTTCACCGTTAAATTTAAAGGCGTTCAAGTGAATCAATGTCAATGAAACTTTGAGATAATATTGTTCACATCGGTGATCATACGTGGTGAACGTTTAAAAAAAATCCATCGAGCCGTTCTTCAGATTTTTGCAAAGAGGTTGAAATCGAAAATTATCCAAAAATTGCACATGGAGCGATGTTAGGAAAAAAGGTAGTTCTCAAGATCGCGAAAGAGAAAGTAAACAAAACTTTGACCATGTACAAAGATAACATTAAGCTACTTTTTGACACTATCTTGAAGTAATCTCTCAATCAATTTATTACAAGTATACAAACAGTAAGTTTTGAAATGTTAATGCGATTTATGCAAAATATACATACCATATTTGAAGATGTCCATGTGGGATTTTCAATGCGAAATCTTAAACGCGCAAAATGTCTCTTTTACTGATTTCGAAGTTTCTTGTTTATCGTTCGTATCGTATTCTACATTTTCCATCAAAGTATAAACCAGAAGTTCTGTTTAAAAAATCGCAAGAAATATAGAAAACTTGATGTTCAAAATTTTTGTTTCACGGGTTTTCAATACTTGAACCATTGAAACTACAAAAACATGTCCTAAGAAAAATCGAAGTTAGCCCTTTTAAAGCAGAACTTCTCGTTTTAAAGAACGACAGTTTCAGTCGAAAAAATGTTTTTTTATTTCTTTTTTACGGTTCTACATGTACTTGAATCCAACCTGAGAAGGACGACTGTAAAAAAAAGAAAGATCAAAATTAGCAGACGATAGAAAAACACAATTGTTTTCTGTCTCATTCGTTTGTATTACCGAAGAAAGCATCCGAAATTCCGCACGGACCATGAATAAAACATCACATATTAACACTTATATGTATTCACTGAAAACAATAGACACCACAACCTATTTCTAGGTAATTTCGACCTCTCTTTCTCGTGCTACGCCTCCGTGGTGTAGTGGTAATAAGCTTGCGCTTCTTGACTTAAACACATGACGGCCTTATCTCTGCCGTCGTTTAATTTAAGTTTGTGTGACTTAACTAGGGGGTTCAGCCCCCGAAGACCACGCACCCATTTTCCTTTTTTTTTTTTTGAAAGCAAAAGATAATTTTTGGCTGGAAATTTCAAACTTTTACTTTTTAAACGATCAAAGAGATTTTGTAAATAATCTCTTTGATCGTTTAAAATAGTAAAAGTTTGAAATTTCCAGCCAAAAAAATTACACAATTTTCTTTTGATAGCTTGCAGAATTTTTGACCACATTTTATTTGTTTTTACCAAATTTGACGCTCGAAAAGGAAAATGTTTTTCGGAAAGCTTTTCTTGAAAAATTAATAATATATTTACCTAACTTGGCACGCTTTTTCAAGAACTCAAAAATAAAATTTCCAGAGTTTTAGCAGCACTTTCGAATCAATTTTCTACTGCAAATTAGTCTCAAGAGTCTCTGTTTTGGTGTTAGATCTCTGAAGCCGATAAAAAAAATATTGATAATTTTCAGCCCAAAACTTTTGCTAGCTGTCCTTTGTTTTGTTGTTGTTTTTTTAATAAAAAACAAATCGGTGGTCAACGTAAATTAAACGACGGCAGAGATTAGGCCGTCGTGTGTTTAAGTCAAGAAGCGTTTATTACCGCTAAACCACGGAGACATTGCATATAAATAATAACCTTCGCGTATCTTTTTCTCGTAAAGTTTTCAAAAACATAAACTTAAAATGTTGGACCATTTAACTGCATTGTGTGTGAAGAGGTTTTGGTTGTCCTGTTGTGTGTGAATGGCAGATCTCTATGTGCTTGTCCTGTTACATGTGAATGTTTTTTTTTCTATCTAGTTGTTCTATTGTGTGTGAAGAGGTTTTGGTTGTCCTGTTATGTGTGAATGGCAGATCTCTATATGCTTGTTCTGTTATATGTGAATGTGTTTTCTATCTAGTTGTTCTATTGTGTCTGAAGAGGTTTTGGTTGTCCTGTTATGTGTGAATGGCAGATCTCTATGTGCTTCTCCTGTTGTGTGTGAAGAGGTTTTGGTTGCCCTGTTATGTGTGAATGGCAGATCTCTATGTGCTTGTCCTGTTATATGTGAATGTTTTTTCTATCTAGTTGTTCTATTGTGTGTGAAGAGGTTTTGGTTGTCCTGTTGTGTGTGAATGGCAGATCTCTATGTGCTTGTCCTGTTATATGTGAATGTTCTTTTCTATCTAGTTGTTCTATTGTGTCTGAAGAGGTTTTGGTTGTCCTGTTGTGTGTGAATGGCAGATCTCTATGTGCTTGTCCTGTTGTGTGTGAATGGCAGATCTCTATGTGCTTGTACTGTTATATGTGAACGTTTTTTCTATCTAGTTGTTCTATTGTGTGTGAAGAGGTTTTGGTTGCCCTGTTATGTGTGAATGGCAGATCTCTATGTGCTTGTCCTGTTATATGTGAATGTTTTTTCTATCTAGTTGTTCTATTGTGTGTCAAGAGGTTTTGGTTGTCCTGTTATGTGTGAATGGCAGATCTCTATGTGCTTGTACTGTTATATGTGAATGTTTTTTTTTATCTAGTTGTTCTATTGTGTGTGAAGAGGTTTTGGTTGCCCTGTAATGTGTGAATGGCAGATCTCTAATATGTGCTTGTCCTGTTGTGTGTGAATGTTTTTATCTATCTAGTTGTTCTATTGTGTGTGAAGAGGTTTTGGTTGTCCTATTGTGTGTGAATGGCAGATCTCTATGTGCTTGTCCTGTTATATGTGAATGTTTTTTCCATCTAGTTGTTCTATTGTGTGTGAAGAGGTTTTGGTTGTCCTATTGTGTGTGAATGGCAGATCTCTAATATGTGCTTGTCCTGTTGTGTGTGAATGTTTTTATCTATCTAGTTGTTCTATTGTGTGTGAAGAGGTTTTGGCTGTCCTGTTGTCTGTGAATGGCAGATCTCTATGTGCTTGTCCAGTATGTGAATGTTTTTTCTATCTAGTTAGTAGTTATAAATTGTATGTTCACCGACGGGGGGAAGGGGAGTGGCTGACGTCATGATCCCTAGAGGTGACGTCATGGGTTAAAAATAGGTAGAGATGACATCATAATCTATTTTAGGTCAATGGGGAGTGATGACATCATAATCTATTTCAAGTCAATGGGAAGTTGGAAATGAATGACATCATTATCTATTTTAAATCAATGGGGAGTCAGAAATAAATGACATCAATCTATTTTTAACTCGAGAGCCACACTGGGTAGAATGACATAATGTGATTATTTTATTACAATTTCATACAATTTTAATGCTTATAAATTTCAAGGGGATGTTAAATGAAAAGTTAAAATAGTGTGAACTAGCGTTATTGAAGGAGAAATTATGCGGTCTACCGGGTTCGAAACTGTTCCGAAACATTCAAGTTTAGAAGCAATAAAATTGCACAGTATTAAAAATCGCTTCTTATTCGTATTTACCGCTGTTTTAGCCGCTTCATCGCTAGACTCTATATCGATTTTCAGTTTGCAAGCCATCACCCACTTTAAGTTTTATAACATGACTTTACCGGTAGCTTCAAAGTATGCAAACTAACACTGAACCAAATTTGCATGAAAAATTAGCACCTCGGAAAAATTAACAAAGCAACAAATTACATGCGCACGCTAAAACAATAAACCCACACTTTGTTTAAGTTCAAACTATATTTATTGATAACAAACAATTTCATAATTATACAGACAATTTAAAAGCTTAGTTGGAAAGGAACAGACAGAGTTGATTTATTCTTTTTCATCGGGTTTATACAAAGTACTGTTTGATTCCCTTGGTTTTCTGTGTCTCACCGCACTGCAATCATCGTTTCAGGTGAAATTAATCCTCTTGATTCTTAGAATGCTTGTAAGGTGCAGCTCTATATCTGTAACGCCGCGATTGTCTTTTAGGTTTATCATCACCAACATCTAAGTAATTTACTAACTGGATTCTAGGTCGTTTGCGCTTCGGTGCTGGCGAGGGTGTTTGTACTGTAGGGGGAGGGGTCAAGATTTAAAGGTAGTGGCATTACTGCGGTAGTTTTTTGTATGGTGGGCGCTGGAGAGGGTGTCGCGATAAATGGATTTAAGGGCGTAGAGGTTGTCGTCGCTGTTAATGCTGTGGGTTCTTGTATAATGGTGGGTAAATTATCTTCCGGATGACTTGCAAATCTTCTTTTCATTTCATCAGACTGTTGAGGTCTTCCATTCAATTGATGTTTAAACGTCAGATATCTGTTTTGCAGCTCAAGGTACCGTTTGGCTTTCTCATTTTCCCCAAGGTCTGTACGGGAGAGAAGGCTGTCCATTCTGTCCTGTAGTCCCTGCATGGCTAAGAGAACTGGAGCTGTCAAAAGGTTCTGTTGTCTGAGATACTTTAGTAGCTCCTGAGAAATATTGTCTTGTACCCCTGTTTGATTAAATTGTTCTTCACCGGGTAGTACATTCGTTCGCAGTCTACAATTATCTTGTGTGGTTGTTTTTAAATCCACCAGGAGATAACCAAAGGGTCTTCGTACAGCCTCTTCGTACTGGTTTATAAAGAAAGCTGTTTGCCCAGGATACATTTGCTTTGCTAGAGTCAAAATTTGCAGTTTGTCTCTGGGATTCTTGAAAAGGACCAAGTAGTGACTGTTTAAACTGATACTTCGGCTTTCCTTGCCCTGATGAAATAGATTCTGTACGATATAAATGACACTTAGGTTGCGGTGATGAGAACCTCGTGTAAAAAGGTTTACTATTCGCTTGTCTTTGCCGGCGTCAATCATTTGATCGTCAAAGACGATTAAGTTCCGTTTGTTGACATCGAAATAGGAATCGTGTTCCAACGCAAGAGGAATACCCTTGACAAATTCAATTTGTGGTATTGTGACTAGCATCTGTATGTACGCGGGCTGCCATTGGGAATAACACCAGACAATCCTCTTGGGTGGTGGGTTTATCACGTCTGAGGCCTGTTGTAACAGTGATTGAACCCAAAACGTTTTCCCCGAACCGGTCATCCCTGCAACCATACAAGTTAAAGGGTGTTCGAAGTGAAACCGCTGACACTTTTGTGTAGAAATCGGCATTGCTTTAAATGGAGTGAAAGTAGGACTGGCGTGTTTGTTGGTCATATGTCTTTGCATACTATCTTTCCTGCTAAACGTCTTCTCACAAATGGGACAGGATAAATTCATGTCAACTCAATGAAAGCTCAATGTGAACTGAGAAAGAGGCGAATGTTGCTCATTTTTTAGGCTAATTCCTCCTTAATTCTATTGTTTTTACCACCACCACCACAATTCTATTGTTTTCACCACCACCACCACCACCACCACCACCACCACAATCCTATTGTTTTTTCCTTCTATTCCACGATAAAAGACAACAAGTCACTATTCTTAGCTGATTCTACAGTTATGTCTCAAGTAGTAAAGAACAACCGGGGTTTTCTACAACTCTTAGCTAATGGTCCCGATCATCAGCGTCAATTTCTCTTAAGGACAGCTTCTCCACAACAGGTTCACGCCTTGTTACATATTCTTTATAACGTTCTTACGGAAAACATTCCCTTTCCTGAAACAAATAAGCGTGTTTTGCTTCGACATAAGGATGCTCTTATTAATCTGGCCAATCAAAACGTTCCCTACAAGACAAAGAAGCAAATACTTGTACAAGAGGGTGGTGGCTTTATACAAGACTTATTGGCCCCCGTTGTTACAAGCTTGGGCGTTTTGATGCTATAAAAGAAACTATTCATTGTTGCACTGATTATTTGAAGCTTTTCTTTAATGAGTACGGATCGATATGAAGAGAAAAGTAGACTGGGATGAAGAAGAAATGGAGAGCGGAATGGAAGACACTATAACCTCCGATGAGGACAACGATGACGAGGAAGACGACGAGGATGACAACGAGGAGCCAAGAATTAAAGATGTTTTAAGCAATCTTTCCAAAGCGGTGTCAAAAGAACGTGCTTCTGATTTGTTGCATACCATGGCCGCTTCCAAAGATATCCTGTTTTGGGCACCTAGAGGCCAATTACTCCGAAATCAACGCATAATACCCGTGACAAACATCGCAGAGCTGGTTGAGTATGTGCTACTTCCCCATAACGATGATGTAGCCCGACCCCGTGTGCTTAATACCTTTTTAGATGGACTCGCAGAGTTGGGAATTGATAAGCGTTTAATCAAGAATAAAAAACTGTTGAGCGATCTTTTAGAGAAAGAAAAGATCTATCAAGAACAAAAAGAATCCAACAACGAGACTTATGAAGGAGATTCAACTGACAGCGAAGGGGAGGAAAGCGCTTCTGAGAACAGTCCGGCCGATGAGTCTGAAGAGAGCGACCAAGAAATTAGAAGTGACGAAGAGGATGAAGGAAATTCAACCGACAACGAAGAGGAGGAAAGCGCTTCTGAAATCATGAAAATAATTCAGACAAAAAGTCAAAATCCATGTCATCATTGCGAGAGTTCAAATGTGCATGTAACCGGAGTCGTGAAATGTCCCAAATGCTTTTGGTATGATAATAAAAGATTTGCCCCATATGCGAGCACAAGATTCCTTTGGACAAAACTAAACACGTGAAAGAGACCCTTGCTCGTTGCGATGATTGCAGTGCGATGAGACACAGAAAACCAAGGGAATCAAACAGTACTTTGTATAAACCCGATGAAAAAGAATAAATCAACTCTGTCTGTTCCTTTCCAACTAAGCTTTTAAATTGTCTGTATAATTATGAAATTGTTTGTTATCAATAAATATAGTTTGAACTTAAACAAAGTGTGGGTTTATTGTTTTAGTGCGCGCATGTAATTTGTTGCTTTGTTAATTTTTCCGAGGTGCTAATTTTTCATACAAATTTGGTTCAGTGTTAGTTCGCATAATTAAAAGTTTTAACTTTGAAGCTACCTGTAAAGTCATGTTATAAAACTTAAAGTGGGTGATGGCTTGCAAACTGAAAATCGATATAGAGTCTAGCGATGAAGCGGCTAAAACGGCGGTAAATACGAATAAGAAGCGATTTTTAATACTGTGCAATTTTATTGCTTCTAAACTTGAATGTTTCGGAACAGTTTCGAACCCGGTAGATCGCATAATTTCTCCTTCAATAACGCTAGTTCACACTATTTTAACTTTTCATTTAACATCCCCTTGAAATTTATAAGCATTAAAATTGTATGAAATTGTAATAAAATAATCACATTATGTCATTCTACCCAGTGTGGCTCTCGAGCTAAAAATAGATTGATGTCATTCATTTCCGACTCTCCATTGACTTAAAATAGATAATGATGTCATTCATTTCCGACTTCCCATTGACTTGAAATAGATTATGATGTCATCACTCCCCATTGACCCAATAGATTATGATGTCATCTCTACCTATGTCATCACTCCCCATTGACCTAAAATAGATTATGATGTCATCTCTACCTATTTTTAACCCATGACGTCACCTCTAGGGATCAAGATGTCAGCCACTCCCCCTCCTCCCGTCGGTGAACATACAATTTATAACTACTCTAGTTGTTCTATTGTGTGTGAAGAGGTTTTGGTTGTCCTGTTATGTGTGAATGGCAGATCTCTATGTGCTTGTCCTGTTATATGTGAATGTTCTTTTCTATCTAGTTGTTCTATTGTGTGTGAAGAGGTTTTGGTTGTCCTGTTATGTGTGAATGGCAGATCTCTATGTGCTTGTCCTGTTGTGTGTGAATGGCAGATCTCTATGTGCTTGTCCCGTTATATGTGAAAGTTTTTTCTATCTAGTTGTTCTATTGTGTGTGCAGAGGTTTTGGTTGTCCTGTTATGTGTGAATGAGCTGTTCTCTATGTGCTTGTCCTGTTATATGTGAATGGTTTTTCTATCTAGTTGTTCTATTGTGTGTCAAGAGGTTTTGGTTGTCCTGTTATGTGTGAATGGCAGATCTCTATGTGCTTGTCCTGTTATATGTGAATGTTTTTTCTATCTAGTTGTTCTATTGTGTGTGAAGAGGTTTTGGTTGTCCTCTTATGTGTGAATGGCAGATCTCTATGTGCTTGTCCTGTTGTGTGTGAATGGCAGATCTCTATGTCCTTGTCCAGTATGTGAATGTTTTTTCTATCTAGTTGTTCTATTGTGTGTGAAGAGGTTTTCGTTGTCCTGTTATGTGTGAATGGCAGATCTCTATGTGCTTGTCCTGTTATATGTGAATATTCTTTTCTATCTAGTTGTTCTATTGTGTGTGAAGAGGTTTTGGTTGTCCTGTTGTATGTGAATGGCAGATCTCTATGTGTTTGTTCTGTTATATGTGAATGTTTTTTCTATCTAGTTGTTCTATTGTGTGTGAAGAGGTTTTGGTTGTCCTGTTATGTGTGAATGGCAGATCTCTAATATGTGTTTGTCCTGTTATATGTGAATGTTCTTTTCTATCTAGTTGTTCTATTGTGTGTGAAGAGGTTTTGGTTGTTCTGTTATGTGTGAATGGCAGATCTCTATGTGCTTGTCCTGTTGTGTGTGAATGGCAGATCTCTATGTGCTTGTCCTGTTATGTGTGAGTAGTTACTCTAACAGGCTAACCTGTTGTGTGTTAAGGTATTATGTCTAGTGTTGTTGGTTGATGTTCAGTGTTATTGGATGTTGTCTAGCAATGTTGGATGTGGGCTAGTCATGTTAAATCATGTCTAGTGATGTAGGGTGATGTCTGGTTATATTCGATTATGTCTAGTAATGTTGTATTATCTCTAGTGTTGGTTGATGTCCACTGATATTGGGTGTTGTCTATTGATGGTGGATGTTATCTAGTAATGTTAAGTCATGTCTAGTGATGTTGGATTATATCTAGTGATATTGAATCTAATGCCTAGTGATATTGGACGATGTCAAGTGATGTTGGATCATGTTTAGTAAGCTTGGATTGCCTGTGAATTTGCCCTACACGGATTTCTTTGAATGTTTCTATTCGCAGTTGTAAACTGACAAAACGGAGGCGTAAACTACATGAAACCGAAGGTGATCGTTGTCGTTTGTTTTCCCGTTATAAAAGGCATCGAAAACAAATATATCTTAAACAGTAGCTGATTTGAATTTCAATTTAATTAAAAACCGGGAAAATAACAACAAAACAGCAATTCAGCTACTGTTTTCACGAGAATCAGCACCAAATCTGTGTAGATAGTAAATATATCTGGTTTTAAAGTTTAGACGTTCGGTCAGCCATCATTTCTTTTCAACTTAGGGGAGCTACTATTTATGTGTAATGTAAAATTTCTCACCTTTACAACACTGGTTCCTCCTGCTTCTGACTGATTCTTGTTCTCATTAATTTGTCCTTATTTTCCCTCTTTCAACTGACTGAATTCACATGTAGGTTGTCTGAAAATGAAGTATTAATTGATGCTGTAAATCACGAATGGGATAAACTGAATTACCAGTCAAAGTACAAAGTGCCCGCGCTGAATTTGAAAATTCATAACTTTTTTTTAAACACCCACCACAAAACTTCCTGACTTTTGTTTCTGTTACTCATTAATTATTCATAAGTAAATGAACAAACAAGACATTTTTTTTAAACATTTTTATCCCGTTTTAGCGTTTATTATTGGTTTTGATCACTTTTGAGTCGACTTGAACGGTTGTCTAAGGTTTTGAAGAAATCAAGAAATACAAGATGGTGGCTTTGTAGAATAAAATGTGTTAAAAATTGTAAAAAGTGTCATAGTGATTGAGTTCAACAAATGTTTCAGGCATAGCCCTTCATCATCAACCTGCCCGAAACCTTTGTTGAACTCAATCACTGACACTGTTAACAATTTTTCATTTATTATTTTTTTTCACGTTTCCTGCCATTTCAATTTAGCTGTGTAGGATAGATGGCGTAATTTCACATTATTTGACGTCGTTGAACCATTTTGCGAACCTCCATTGAATCTGTTTTGGACGTACTGTATACTCTCCAAGTTTCATTATTATGTTCTCTCTAGTGAAGTTACGAAGGGAGAGAGGCACAATGTGCCCTTCCCCCACCCTTCCAGGCTCAGAGATTCAAAAGAGCCCAAAACGTAACCCTTCAACTCCCAAGAGTGCCGAAAAGAAAAATCCCAGATTTTACTTTGTAAAATACTGAAAAACAAATTGTACCATGCGAAAGTACTGCTGAAGAGATTTCATTTGAATGGTCACACCATAGGATTTCGTCAACAGGCTCAAAAGTTAGAACAAATGGTACCATGCAAAAGTACTGCTGAAGAGATTTCATTTGAATGGTCACACCATAGGATTTCATCAACAGACTCAAAAGTTAGAACAAATGGTACCATGCAAAAGTACTGCCGAAGAGGTTTCATTTGAATGGTCACACCATAGGATTTCATCAACAGACTCAAAAGTTAGGACAACACTTTATGTCTCCATAATTGACTCTGGGAGTGAAAGGGTTGAATCTTGGAATATTTTGGTATATGTTTTGGGGTAGATTAGATTATGGCAGGGATTGTTTTTAGTGTTGATTTAAAGTCAACTACATGTATCTGCGTAAAGTTTGTAACAGATGTTTACATGAAGAAACGTTTTCGAGCAGGAAAAAATATTTCTCACCGGCTTCCTCTTAATGTTTAGAATGACTCATAACACTAAATCCCCAGCCGACAGTTCTTACTAAAAAAATTTTTAAAAAGATCTAGGTTTACTTCTGATTTGCGCCATGTAAGTCAAGGCAGAAGAGAATTGATCTCACAGAATCAGTAAAGAAATTGTAAAACAGTTTAAAATTGAAAGATGCGACTGACATGATCACAGAACTTTCTCCATTTCTTTATTTTATTTATTATCTTTTCGTTTTTCTTTCACGGTGTGTAAATAAATAAATAACTCCAAATTATCTACTTTCGTTTCATTGAATAGTTATTTTCATATCAAGAGTAAATGTATTTTGCTTTATTTTCTGCCTACTAACGGGTGGTCTTAGTCTCCCTTTAATGAAAAAAAGTCTGGAAAGCTAATTTTCTGCCGCTTTGTCAAGAACCTGTCACAGCCGACTTCAATAACCATGATCTTTTTTTATTAAAAAAAAAAATGAATAGATGAATATTATTTCACTGTTTATTTTGGTTTAAACGCCAGTTGAGACAGTCCTTTAGAACGAATGGCTTTTATTCCACAGAATTACGGCGACGAAACCTAGAGAACTGAACTACAGCCGAGCAAAATAGCAGATGCACACAAAGACGCGGGAGCCGGTCACGTGAGAAAACTAGTACTGCTGACCTGTACTGGCACAATTCTTCTTTTCTTTCCTTCAGAAAGTTAAAGAAAAGGAAACTTGTGAACAAAGTATAAATAAATATATAAATATAAAACTAATACTAAAATCTTAACATTAGGTCAAGCTACAGCAACGTCCTTAACAAAATCAAGTCAGTGACATAATCCACGAAACGTGCAGGTCGGCGTCGAACAGGTGAAGATCTTTGCTGACCAACCTCAGAAGAAGGGGTAGATGTTACAGGGTCAGATTGGTTTTCCTCTTCCAGGTTGGTTGACTTAGCAACAAAGTCGTTGGAAGGAACCGCAAGTGGGAAAATAGGAGAGGGGTTCACCTCGTGGTGAGGATAGCTTTGGAATTCAGACGCTGAGATTGCAACAGGAATGTCAGGTGGAGAAGGTGGCAGTCGTGGATCTGGGGGCAGATTGTCTTTGTCAGCAGAGTCAGAGCTGTGACATGAATAATGGAGGGTGGCATGAGGCGTGAATTATGGAGGGTGGTCAGATGGAACTTTAAAGCAATCACACAACCTAACGGGATATGATGAGCTGCCTAGCTGGGATCCGATGAACTTTTTGACATTGCAGAACAGGGGATCCACGGACACAACAAAGTAACTGTCAAGGGACTTGTTTCTATCTGAATGAAGATATACCAAATGGCCGACATTATTCAGGGGGACAGTTTCATAACGAGCTAGCGGAGCCTTGGAAAGTTCGCTGTAAGGATGGTTGGCAAGGCGATGAATGTGCTGGCTGGCTACTAAATCATCAACACACAGGGGATCTAAACGTTTCAAAACTGGTCTCGTTGGGTCCACATTTTGTGGAAAGACAAGCCTCATGAACAATTTTGCAAGAGTTTAGGGAGGCGGTGGCTATCGCGAGGGCTAGGTACAGCCCCACCCAATGAGTCTTGGTGAAGCAGCTCTTCTTCTAGCTCTTGGATTGCTCGTTCTGCGACTGGATTCTTGTTTGGGTTCTTGGTGTGTCTAAGCTCCAGCGTAATCCTGTGCTGATGTAGGAGCTTGTCATTGGCTGCGGCTCTCAATCCAGGCGTGGGGTCAGTACGGATAACTGCAGGAGGGAGCTGTATGAGGGCATCTCGTAAAGTATGCTGACGTTCATCGTCTGGTAGTAGGGTGGAGGCGAATGAAGTTACTGTCTCGTGAAGGACTAGTATTAACTGTAGAGAACGCTTAATGACATCTTCTGCAAAGGACCGACCAACAGCGTCGGGGTGGGGAAAAAGAAGACTGCTCGACACGCGTGGTTAGTGTCTGGCGAAGGGTGGAACAGGAATGACAGCTGATGGATATGTGCTCAATGGCCTTGTCAATATTAAGGGCACACAGGTAACACTTTACAACTGCCTTCAACTGATGATAGGAAGGATGGCAAAGCTGGATATGGAGAGCCGTCAACAGACCATCCAGGACCTGGCGTGGGACGATGATACACTCACGAGAAGGGCACAAGGGCTCATTACGCTTTACCACAAGAAGACCATCAGCAGCGACTGAGGCGACATTTCAGTTTCTCTTGACATCTTCGACACTGGTGAGTTTCCGGGATGGTCAAGTACCTTGTATGGGTGCGACGTAGATCAGGGCAGTCTGTCTGTACTGCTAACCAGGCTTGCTGGTTGGTGAACGGGAGCTGCGCGTTCCCGTTCAGGACATCTTGGACAGATAGTGCACGGACGACAAACTCATTGGTTAGCAAGATGAAGCAGCACACCTGGCAGGTTTCATTCTTGCATGGAGGAGCATTACGGCTTGCAAAGTCAGAAGGAAGATTTGCAGAACATGACATGTCTTGACTGGAGCTTGGTAGTGACTGACGACTCCCAAAAATGTACACAAGCGGAGGCTTGCCGGGAACTCACCACAACAAAGTTTTTCTTATGCTTGCACACACAGTTTGCTGTTGGTACACATTATTGTCCGACGGAACTGTATAGGGGCTAAAGTGCTTTGTTGTGGCAGCAATAGAGAGAGTATCCACCTTGCAAGGTAGCCATGATTCTTGGGAACCACGAAGCTTGGCACTGAAGAAGCCAGCAAGATGTAGCTTGCCTTTGCATGTAACATACAAAGGTGGCGCCTAAACCAGGATCCTTGACACAATCCATAATTGGTCCTCACGCCTGGGCAAGGTGACAGTAGGAATGGAAGAGAGAGCGTACTGTGGGTCGGAAATGAGCTATGCAACTCATCGGTCAATGTGACTAGCTCTTACTCTAGCTGTTGCATCATCAAATGGAGAAAGGTATAAACTGCATTGTGGGATGACACGAGAGAGAACCTTGTACACTCCAATGAGGGATCTCATATGACCCACTGACACTGGGTCAGGGCGGGAGGCTAAGGTGTTGACTCATTGCAGACTAGCGGTAAGGGTACTGGCATTCAGATCCAGCCCAGTATAGTAGACGACTTTGGATTAATAACAGTTTTGGAGGCTGAGAGACAAAGGTTGCACCTATAGAGAGCCTGTAGCACTTTCTGCCAGTTCTGAAACAGTTCCTGGGGCGTGTTGCCACCACAAAAGAGATCGTCTGCGATTTTGACAACAACCCCTCCTGAAGCAAAATAAATTAATGACCAAGCACACGACACATGACCATTTCCAGAGCAGTTTCCAAGCCTGGCATTCCCATTGTGGTACGGGCAGAAACCTGTACTCCCTTGAAAGGCATTGCAACGCCACAGTATTTCATTGATTCATGTGCAAGAGGGATCTGGTATCACACATTGGACAGGTCAGATACTATAAGATGCTTCCACTGCGTGATGAGACCTAAAGTCGAGTCCACGTCAGGTACCTTATTCTCACTAAATTTCGCGCATACTAAATTTCACAATGTTCATGTTTTGGAAAAAATCGCGAAAATTAATACTTGCAAAAAAAAGAGAGCACGAAAATTAAAATCGCAAAATTTAAAACCATAAAATATAGATAACTTCATGGGCAGTGCGGGTTCATTTTATACATACTGAGATGTGATTGGGTGAAATGCTTTTTTCATGAGGAAGAAAGTCGTTTCGCCATTCTGATTGGCTGCGAACCCTAAATGGGGTTTTCAAAAGCCAAATTTCAATAGAAAGTATGAACTGTATTAGAAAACAATGCAAAAATTATTAAGGTTGAGGAAATCTTGGCACTTTGACTCAGGAACCTCATCGTTGACGACACCATTTCGTAAAAGTAGAAAGCGCGTAACTTGATATTTCTATATAGCTATTTTGTGAACAATTTTTTAGGGCTTGGGAGATTAAAGAAATTGAAAAATCACGAAATTAAGTACACCTTTTTTACTTTTTTCCTGTAATCACGAAAATTTATACTCGCAAAATACAGCCCCCGAATTTTTGCAAAGTTAAGTATGCGCCAAAATTAGTAAGAATAACGTAGCAACGAGGGTTGAGGCTTGCTATTACGGCCAACATCAGCAAAAGCCATAACCAGACAAGAACTGCCATCTGGCTTCTTTACAAGGAACAACGGGTGGAGGTACTCAACAGCGACATCCACGTCTTCAGGGCATTTGAACACTCTAAGTTCCTCCAGCTGATCAAACTTCTCTTGAAGCTCAACGAGTTTTCCCCGAGCATACTGGGGGAGATGACCCTTTTGCTGATGGGGCTTGACTGGGCCAATGTTGACTTTGGCCTTGAAGGGGCCTGCTCCACCATTGTAGCCTTTGATGCAGGGATCAAAAACCTTGTCATACTCCTTGAGCAGCGAACGGAATCTCATTTGTGCATCCGGTGGAAGGAGATTGTCGGGGTCAACTTGGAAGATGGAGGAATGACTAGCCTTGACAGGTTGAGATGTTACTTTGCTAAGTGACTGGGTAGCTGTAGGATCTTCACTGGGTTCAAAGACGGGGTTGACCTGACAAAAGTGTTCGTTGGGCGTGAGTGTGGAGGTTCGGTCGATAGGTTGGGGACGCAAATTTTTCGAGCAATGCTTAAGACAATACCGGGTTGGGGCCACAACTGGGACATCTTAAGTCTTTGAATACTTGGGGCATCGGTGCGGGGCTTGATGACGTACCCAGAGTCAGGGGCTGCATTATCAGGTAGCTGGACTTCTAGTAACTCACCAGGCCAGACGGTTTCTGAGGGAGAGGGTGCACAAAGTACAAAGGCTCGGCAGGTAGCTGTAGGAAGTCCTGTTGGAGCACCAGATCCATACAGGTATGTTGTGCGATCACAGAGAATCACCTCTCTCTTGGCAGGGCGTACTCTAACGTCATTTGCCTCCATAAAGGGAGTGCCAGTGAGTACATCAATGTCGAGGTCTTCTACAACGAGACCCTCAAAGCTATACTCTCTGTTGTCTGGTGTGAAGGAAATCCTTGTTTCACCAACAACCTTAAGAGAAGAAGAGCCATGAGCTTGATGGATGGACTGTGCGGTAGATGATACTTGAGACCCAAGATGTTCCACAGCAGATAAGCGGATCATAGTCCCTGTCATGGCTCTGTCAATTGTAATAAGGATGACGTGGTGACCGTGAAATACGTCAACATACTGCGACTGGCAGGTCTGAACATGGAACCAGAGGGCTAGGCTCCCCACTGTTAGTGTCTTGGCTAAGCGTGTACAGGCTGAGGTCATCGTTGGACTCCGACTGCCTGTCGAGAATGTCTATAATTTGACTGGCTTTGAGCATGTAACGCCTGTCACTTTCCTGGAGGTGATTGCACCTGCTCAGAAAGTGGCTAGCATCTGGCCGGCTGGCCTGCTTGTACAGGATGGGGCCTTCTAAGAGCCCTTATTGATCAAAGTAGATCGGTGGTATTCAGTATTGACTGCTGTGCAAAGGA
This sequence comes from Dendrophyllia cribrosa, assembly GCA_024195265.1. Classification (NCBI taxonomy): domain Eukaryota; kingdom Metazoa; phylum Cnidaria; class Anthozoa; order Scleractinia; family Dendrophylliidae; genus Dendrophyllia; species Dendrophyllia cribrosa. The sequence continues at coordinate 42,907,529 of JAJLRJ010000008.1, forward strand.
TCCTAGCATCGACTGAAGTGCAGATTTCGCCCCGCAGGGAGCTAAGAGCCTGTGATATTTCTGACTTTATGGATGCGAGTGTGCGAGATCTGAGCTCAGTTCCATAACACTGCTTTACCAGCCTGGGGAAACTTTCATCTCCCCATGATAGCTTAGGCCATTGGTTCGCAGAAGGGAATCCTCAACAAAAGCCATTGGACGTTGGTATAAGTCCTCGGGACACTCTTCAGCTTTGAGATGTATGTCAGAGAAATCAATGAAATGGGAGCCAGTCACCTGGAAGCCAAAGAGTTGTCTGATAGTCTGCCAAATGAACTTGAGCGAGGTCGAATTTTTCACCAAGGTGTTTCTCGAAACAATGGGGTAGTAATTGGCAATCTGCCCTAGCATCAACTCGAGGAAACTGGCTTTCTGCTGAGCGGTAAGGCGACTAGCAGTTGGTACGCTTTCGCCATCGTCCACAAATCCTCAACAGCTGGGCTCTAGACATTTTCCCTCTACTAAAAATGGAGCGAAGTTGTTGTCTAATGATATCATGTACAGCAAGTTTTACTTCCAGTTCTCAAAGCTGGTTATAGTTTCCACTTTAGAAAGGCACCACTGTTTCGGAGCCCAGTGGGTAGAAGCCATTCTACATTGTATTGGTAAGACGTGTTGTCACAGAGAACGCTTACACTGTTTTGGCTCACAGCGATCGAGGCTTATGAGTGGATTTTGGCGTAAATAAGGGCTTGATTCTGACCGACCGCTGCCACCACACCAGTTGAGGAAACAAACTGAGAGCCAAGGCACAGTCCTTTAGAATGAATGGCTTTTATTCCTCAGAATTACGGCGTCACAACCTAGAGAACTAAACTAGAGCCAAGCAAAATGGCAGATGCACACAGACGCGGGAGCAAGTCACGTGAGAAAACTAGTACAGCTGGCCGGTAGTGGTGATAGATTATTGTTTCTATGATCTAAACGCTCATTTCTAATCATTCAATTGTCAAAAAAGGATGATGTTTGGCTTGTAAACAGGATAGATTACAAGATGGTGTGGCAGTAGGCTAAGTTGGGTCATATTTAGGTGTCATGTAAAGAATTGCATGAACGCAACTAACTGCCTCTCAGTGGTTTTCTTAATACTCCATAGCAACTGGTAAATACTAGTCAGGTGACCATGTCAGTAATTAAATAGATGGTTGTATATGCTGACTGGGTGCAGCTATTTATGTAACAGGACAATCTTTGATGCTTATTTAGAGCCTGACCTATTGTTATGTATAAAGAAATTTATATTCAAAATAGACAAAAAATGTTTTCTGTGCCCTGAGACATCTGCCAGAAGGTTTAAGGATGACGCGAAATCAATTCTCTGTTTAAGGTACAGTTGTGTTGGTTCAAACGAATACTATATCCTAGATCTTCCAACGACGAAACAGGATTCAAACGAATTTCAGTAAAATTCTGAGGAAAAACGGTAGGCATCAAATCATTTGATCAGACCAAGCAACTGAACAAAGTGTGAGAGGAACATGTTCTGAACATGTTTTTTTTTTTGGCGTTACTGCAAGATATATAAAGCCGTACGACATCACACAAAAACAAATTCAAGCCATACAAGTACAATAAATGGTCAGATGACAAATGCTGCAAGACTGAGAAAAACTGCAGTTGGCACATTTCATGTGTATTTCGTGTTTTTGGTTTGCTATTTGCCATGTGTCAGTATTGCCATTGTAATCTCAGGCCCATCTACCAATATAGAAACTTTGTTGGTTTACACTGAGATGCTGATTTATCTCAATTCATCTCTCAATACGCTGATTTATTGCTGGAAGATGAAACACATTCAACAAGCTGTCGTGGACATACTGCGAAACGTTTTTTCAGGTCATAACTGAGAAAGAGACAGTTAAAAAATGAATAAGCCATGGAAAATTCCATTCAGATGGGATTCTGGTTTGTTCCCAAAAGTCTAGACCAAAGTGAAAGTTTTTTTGTTCTCAGCTGTACTTTTCACATTTGTACATCCTCCATTAAATTTGCATGTTCCGGAAGTTCCAAAAGATAGCCAGTGAAAATAGCATCATAGACTCACAAATTCGTTCCCAGGCTCCTCTCTCTTCGGAATTTAAAAGTCGCGCTCTTTGAAACTACCTTATAATTGTTCCAATTTGTTTCATTTGTCTAATGCAACTGAATTGTTCAGGAGCTGAATTTGTAGCAGATGGCTTTTAACTTTAAATAGAGAAGAAAAATTAACTGTCCGCCCCCTTATTTTGCAAAAAAATTGGCCCAATGGACTGAAAAAAAACGTTTCAGTCTCCAACATTTTCACTTATATATCCACTTGTGTATCCTTATAATTATCAATAAATTACAGTGTAAACTTGGGTTGCCTGTGGATTTGCTTTACACAAAGATGATAACAGGTTTGATTCAACTCTTCTTATCGCGCTTCCCTAACAAAAGTGTTACTTTTGTGAGTAAATAAGCAAAGTGAAGCAAACAGGACGAAACCTTCAAGGAATGTAGTTATCTGGCACATGAATAATGTATAGTAAAAATATTATTTCAATTTGTCAGGAAACTGCTGGCATCAACGAATTAACAGAAAGTAACACAAATTTTTTATTTTTTTGATGGAAAATATTCAACCAAATTTTATTCGACTCAGAATTTTTACAAACTTCGCACTCTTCAAGATTTACATCTAGACTAAAAGTGGCATACAGTCATTTTATATGCAAAAACCATGACTAATAAAAATCGATTTTGATAAACATTTTAACAAGAAAATTAACGATACGAAAACTACATGACGTTTCGATGACTTCATGTCATCATTGTCGAATGAATAAATTGAGGGTAATGGTTAAGCATATTTATAGAAATAAGGGTGTGAGAAATAAATTAAATTAGAATGCGTGGCATAAAAGCATTTAAGTAAAGAGTTTTGCGCGAATGGAATCTGCTTGCGTGTTCAGTTACGGTCTTTTGTTCTTAATAAACAGCATTTCGAATTTCAAACATTCGAGTTTGCTGCGGCATTTCTTAAGCACTTTGAACTTCTTAATTAAGTCGACAGGTTGTGAAGACGTGCTTGTCCCTGTAGTGTTTTCTGAGCACGGAATAGCTGAGTCGATGAGCTTCTCAGGATATTTTAATTTCAAAAATATCCTTTAAGTTCTTACATTCTTGCAAAAGGAAGTCTTGTGTAGACGACAAGCATTTTGCACGGTCTAACATAGTTCGTCACTGACGTCACTGCTCTCTTCACAAACGTACCCCTTGAAAAAACCATCAATATTCTAGCCGATAAAGCCTTGAAAGATAACTGGTTCAACAAGACTTACAAGCAAGGACGACCTGATCGAGTTATTAAACGTTGCCACAAAACACCAGCTATTTCAATTTAATGGGAACCTGTACGAGCAGGTCGATGGCATCGCCATGGGATCACCTTTAGGCCCACTTATGGCCAATGCATTCATGTGTTCAATTGAAGAGAAACTAACGCGTGAGAACAAGCTTTCTAGTCTCTATAAAAGATAGGTGGACGACATGCTGGCTCTGGTACACGACCTCTCCAAAGCCACCAATTTTCTGACATGCCTTAATGAAGCACACCCCTCCATTCAATTTACGATGGAAATAGCAACCAACGATCGACTACCATTCATTGGCATGGAAATCATCAAAGTTGACAGCAGCCTTGAAACCCATGTTTACAGAAAGAAAACAAATAAAGGGCCCCTTCTTCACTACCAAAGCGATGTTGACAGCCACTACAAACAGTCACTGTTACGAACTATGTTAGACTGTGCAAAATGCTTGTCGTCAACACGAGACTTCCTTTTGCAAGAATGTAAGAACTTAAAAAGGATATTTTTAAAATTAAAATATCCTGAGAAGCTCATCGACTCAGCTATAAATTGCCTCCAGCATCCTCCAGACCAAGTTACAACACCATCTGATAGTCCTGTTCGGATTATTATGCCATATAAGGATCAGAAATCGGCTGATGCGGTTCGCAGACAACTTTGCGACCTCGGAGCAAAAATTAACCAACAACTACAGCCAGTGTTCACAAGCAAAAAGATCGCTGATCATCTGAGAGTTACGGAAGAAAAACCACCCCTGATAAACCAGCAAAGTGTAGTATATGAATTCAAATGTGATTTGTGTGATACATTATATTGGTTACACTTGCCACCACCTTCATCAGCGGGTTGACCAACATAAACATTCCGTGATCGGAAAACACTACAGGGACGAGCACGTCTTGACACCCGTTGACTTAATTAAGAAGTTCAAAGTGCTTAAAAAATGCCACAGCAAATTTGAATGTTTGATGTTTGAAATGCTGTTTATTAAGAACAAAAGACTGAAACTGAACACGCAAGCGGATTCCATTCGCGCGAAACTCTTTACTTAAATGCTTTCATGCCACGCATTCTAATTTAATTTATTTTCTCGCACCCTTACTCTATAAATATGCTTAACCGTTACCCTCAATTTATTCATTTGACAATGATGACATGAAGTCATCGAAACGTCATGTAGTTTTCTTATCGTTAATTTTCTTGTTAAAACCATGACGTCATCAAATTGTTGTTATGGTAACACTGATGTCAATCAAATCTACTTTTTCGGAAAGTTCATTTCATCTCTAGTATATGTGTTAAGCAGCTTGCCTGACTGTGCTCAGACAGTGAAGCATCAGCCATTCAAAGTTGGGATGTAATGTCACCAAAACACCCAGTTGAGCCACCTTAAACTGAATAAAACCGAAGATGTTCGTCTGTCATTCGTTTTCCCATAAGAAAAGATAAGAATGAAAAAATGGTGGTTGATACCAGATTTGTGTCCCAATTTTATTCAAATCCACAGAAATCACTAAAATCTCCTAAAATTACCAAGAAATCCCCAATGACTACAAAAAAAGCAATTGACCTTCAAGCACAAGAATTAGTACCAAATCTGTTTTATTGATCCATGAAGTTTAGAAATTTGGTCTTCTATATTTTTTGCTCCAACTGAACAAGAGCTACTACATGTTTACATGTATGTATAACATAAAACTTCTTACCTTTGCAGTGTTTTCTCCTGCTTCTGCCTATGATTCCAGTGTGTTCTCTGTAACTGATTTTTTTTCCTTCCCACTTTCAATTGACTGCATTCCCACAGCATGTTGTCTGAAAATAAAGTATTCATTAATGTTGGAAATCACCAACTGGATTAAGGGATTGACCATTTTAATTGAGTGCAGACAGATAACCCCACATCCACTCCTTCTCAAATAGCTAACAGTTCACCTCTTAGGATAAACTGCATACTGTACCCCCACAGACAGCAAGTATAAAATATGCATAAGGGAGGGTAATCAAGTATAAAAATGAAATTTTCCATTCTTGTTAGGATTGTTTTGGGTTTAAACTTTTTTTCCAGTCTTTCTTTGGGGTATTGAGATCCTGGCAGCGATTTTTGTGTGTGTAAATTAAACATCAGCACTGTCTATGGGGCTAGTTGTTTTTCCTTTTTTTTTTTGGGGGGGGGGGGAGGGGAGCTATCAAAGTTTGGTTTCATTTACACACTTCCATCACTTGTTAAACCCAGCACCCCTCCTGGAACTACTCCCTTAGCTGTTACCCAGTGCAGCCCCAAATGGGATGGTTTGAAGCCATTTTGGTCTTAAAATGGGTACGATTTGAAGATGTGTTTAGACTTTTGAAATTTTGGATTGAAAAACTGGGGGAGTGGGGGGGATTTAAAATGGGTGATGGATTTAAGAAATGGGTACACCCACACTACAAAGTGTGACCCACAACCCCACCAAACATTTTGCTGAGTACCCCTCGGGAGAAATGACATACTCGAAATTTAGAAGTTTAGTCAGCCATCAGTTTCTGAAAGAATTACATTGTACTCTAAAAATATGAATGTTCTTATCTTTACAATGTCTGCTCCTAATTCAGTGATTTCAGTTTGTTTTCTTTAATTGTTCTTCTTCTTCCTACTTCCATTTTACTGCATGGAATACTGGATCCCCCATAAAAATACAAACAATTAGTTTATAAACTAAAACAAATTCTATAATAAACTATTTTTGGAAAGAAATAGACTGTGATGAGAGCCATCAAACTATTAAATATAATGACAATATTCTTACCTGATTCAGTTGAATCGTTATGTTTCTTCCTACTCTCACTTCAACAATGTAGCTTTTCTGAAAATATGAATATGAATATTTAAAAAAATGGTCTTATTCAAATAACAAAACTACATTTTACTTAAGTGTTACAAAAAAAGTGAATTAATGAAAATTTTGAGGTCTTATCAGAGATTCCACAATCCACGAAAATCAGAGTTATTCCAAGAATATTATTTTTAAGGTTTTCTTTTCAACATTAACTTGGGTATTCCATCTCCTTGTGAAAATAAAAGCCACATCAAAGTGCTTGTCAACATGACTTTTTGGATTGTAAAAGTGAGGGAGTGTGAGGGGGATGGGAAGAAATGATTCGATTGCTTTCATACTTCACCAAGTTTATGAAATGTGATTAAAATTTTCAGTTATGTTTCACTGGTTTCTAATCCACAGCAGTTACCATAGCAATACCAGCTCATTGCCCTTTATTTTAAGTAATGATCCGCATAAGGAGGAAAGTGCCAACGGCCATGCACAATCGAATGTCAACTTTTTTCATTGTTACAACTAGTGATTGCATTAGCCTAGACTCAAAAACCACTAAAAGGTTAGGGTTCAAGGTGCATTTTGTCTAATTGTTTTAAGGTTTCAAGCAATCTAAGACCCAATCACACAATATGCAAGTTTTAAAAGATATTGTATTTGGGGAACTTCATCAAAGAAGCAAAATTATTAGCTATTGTCTTTTGCTATTCTGGTTGGTTAAGCACAAACATTTCCTAAAATTTATTTGACGCAAATTAAATGCATTTTCTTTATTTTTATAATGAAATATAATAATTATTATGAACCATCAGCTCCTCCTCTATTCTTGAAACCAAAGATATTCTATGTGGGAAAGAGCCAATGCCGCAGAACAACTACCTAGCAGATGTAAAACAAAACAGTGGCAGCCTTAAACTGAATAAAACCAAAGATGTTCGTCTGTCATTCGTTTCCCCATAAGAAAAGATAAGATTGAAACAAAAATAGTGGCTGATCCTAGATTTAAAGTCCCAATTAAATTCAAATAAAGAAACATCACTAAAATCTCCTAAAATAACCAAGCAATCCCCAATGACTACAAAAACAGCAAATGAGCTTCAAGCACAAGAATTAGTACCAAATCTGTTTTATTGATCAATCTGTACAAAAAATAAATATATCTGGTATTGTTCCCTGAAGTTTAGAAATAATTATTATTGGTCTGCCATATGTTTTGTTCCAAGTAAACGAGAGCTAGTGTTTATATGTAACGTAAAACTTCCTACCTTTGCAGTCTTTTCTCCTGCTTCTGCCTGTGATTTCAGCGTGTTCTCTGTAACTGATTTCTTCTTTCCTTCCCACTTCCAATTGACTGAATTCCCACAGTAGGTTGTCTGAAAATAAAATATTCATTAATGTTGAAAATCACCAACTGGATTAAGAGATCGACCATTTTAATTGAGTGCAGACAGATAACCCCACCCCTACTCCCTCCCCCTCTCAAAAAGATGACAATTCATCCCTTAGATAAACTGCATACCCCCACAAACAGCAAGTATAAAATATGCATAAGGGAGGGTAATCAAGTATGAAACTTAAATTTGCCATTCTTGTTAGGATTATTTAATTGGGTTTAATCTTTTTTCCAGTCTTTCTTTGGGGTATTCAGATCCTGGCAGCGATTTGTGTGTGTGTGTAAATTAAACATCAGCACTGTCTATGGGGCTATCGATCTGTACAGAAAATAAATAAATCTGGTATTGATCCCTGAAGTTTAGAAATTTGGTCTGCCATATTTTTTGTTCCAAGTAAACGAGAGCTACTGTTTATATGTAACATAAAAGTTCCTACCTTTGCAGTGTTTTCTCCTGCTTCTGTTTGTGATTTCAGTGTGTTCTCTGTAAGTGATTTCTTCTTTCCTTCCCACTTTCAATTGACTGAATTCCCACAGCAGGTTGTCTGAAAATAAAATATTCATTAATGTTGGAAATCACCAACTGGATTAAGGGATTGACCATTTTAATTGAGTGCAGACAAGATAACCCCACACCCACTCCCTCTCAAATAGCTGACAGTTCACCCCTTAGATAAACTGCATACCCCCACAAACAGCAAGTATAAAATATGCATAAGGGAGGGTAATCAAGTATGATACTGAAATTTACCATAAGATTCTTGTTATGATTGTTTTGGTTTTAAACTTTTTTTCCAGTCTTTCTTTGGGGTATTCAGATTTTTTTTGTGTGTGTAAATTAAACATCAGAATTGTCTATGGGACTAGTTATTTATTTACTTTTTTTGGGGGGGGGGGGAGGGGAGTTATTATTATTAATATTATCATGACAACGATAAACAAGAAACTTTGAAATCAGTTAAATTGAAATTTTGCGCGTTTTAGACTTTGCATTGAAAATCCAACATAGACATCTTAAAATATGGTATCTGGCATATATATTTTGCAAGAATACAAAAATTCTGTTTGTTTGATTTCAAATAAATCACTATAACATTTCAAACCTAACTATTTGTATAGAAAGTTTTACAACACAAAAATGTAAGAAGCAGTTAATGGAGTGTGACGCTCTGAGGCCCAGTAGGGCATGTATTTTTGTAACTAGGCTTTGACTTGCAACTTAGGCATATAAATGAACCTTTGTATCCTTTGTCTGGGCTTTTCATATATAGCCCTATTGTAGTACTATCAACCTCATGTGGTCAATAGCTCGGTTCACGTTCGCTAAATGGTTGGATTTGTAAATGCCCCATTCATGTCGTATTCTCTATCATGTGAAGTCTAGCATTTGTATGTTACAGCCTTGGCCATTGGTCTAAGCATTGTACACTGTCTAGCTATAAAAGGCACTGTACAAGTTCAAAGGCACATTTGCCTTCAGTTGAGTTACTCACTGTTAAGCGCTGTTAAAAAATTTCCCTCCCTCCCTCCCTCCCTGTTGGAGTTATTGAGGTATCCTAAATAAACTTTGGGGCCACTTCTCTGTGATTGCGTGTGGTTAAGCCTGCGAAACGACTTCCCCAAGCGTAGTGCACTTGTTTTTTAATTGTTTTTGGATTATCGACCTGCCAATATTCCAGTCTGATCCAGCACCCCTGGGGAGATAGGTGAGGCTCAATAGGTCATTAAGTCACTTATTAAAGTTGGCGGGTTGCTGGCCTTAGGTTTCAGCTCGTAGTGCTGTTGCTGTAGCGCGTTGCTGGCCTGGGTTGCAGCTTGTAGCGCCCTAGTTTTCTAGACCTGCCAATACTCTTCTTGGCTTGGCAGGTTGCTGGCATTACATGTAGGTTTCAGCTCGTAGTGCCAGGAGAAGTGAGGCTTTAAAATGGTCTGCTTGCAGTGGAAGTCGTCTGTCGTGCCAATTGCTGAGCGGTGTCCCCCTATTACGCCATATGTGTCTTGTGGTCCTTATTTTAATTTAAGATTGGGTATTAAATCATTGGGTTTATCAATCTATCGGAACAGTGACATTAACTGCTACTAAATTGATAGAAATATTGACACCGGTTTTGTGAAGTTACTTCAAGATAGTGTCAAAAGGTAGCTTGATGTTATGTTTGCACATCATGTAATTTTTATTTACTTTCTCTTTTGCGATCTTGAGATTTACCTTACCTTTTGGCATGCTTACCAATGTGAATAATATTATCTGAAAGTTTTATTGACATTGATTCACTGGGACGTCTTTAAAATTAAAGATGAAGACGACGTACAAACCGGCCGAAAAGTTTGCGTGACAAATTCACTTTTTTGGATGTCCGTTTTTACCCCAACATTGCCCAACCTGTGTCTTTTGAGATTGTCATTAAGAAGTCCAAAACAGACCCTTTCCGTGAGACAGCCAAGCTCACTATCGCCAAATCAAACTCTACCGTATGTGCAGTCACCGTGTTAAGAGACTATCTGCTTCAAACTACTTCCAGTGGAGCTACCCAGCCTCTCTTCCAATTCTCGGATGGATGACATCTTACTCGGTCTTCCCTCACAAACAACTTACGGGCTCTTCTCAAGATTTGTGGATTGGATAGTACCTGCTATGCATCACACAGTTTCCGCATTGGAGCAGCCACTACTGCAGGGGCTGCTGGCCTTCCAGACTGGCTTATTAAAGTTCTTGGCCGTTGGAAATCTGATGCATATCAGTCGTACATCAGGACACCCAAAGAAACCATACTCCAAGTCCCTCAAAATTTGGCCTCCTGTCTATCTTGTTAATGACTTGAAAACATTTGGATGTCTCATTGCAATGACTATTGACAATGCTTCCTTGGCATTGGGAACACTATTATGTTGCTTTGTACTGTTTATCAAGAACACTATGATGTCTCGTTAAAAAAAAAAAATGGAAACAAGTACGATGTCTCTTTGTACTGTTTATTGAGAACACTATGATGTCTCATTGTAACAAAATTGAGAACACTGTGTCCTACTATAACATTTATTTAGTAATGCTATCCAAGATTTAGATAGTTTCAGTTAAGGTTTTAAGTTAGAACGTGTGATCATACCTGCTCGTCCACTCCTTAATCTCCTTTCTTCACCAATGGTCTTTGGTTCATTTCATTCCCCCGTGGAGCGGATAAGAGCTGAATCCAGCCACCGTATTACTCGGCATTTTGGGCGGGGAATTGCTGCCTGCGGCAACCCTTCAGCCCTTTGCTGAAGCCCCGTCAGGGAGGGGCGGCTATAGGATTTGCTGGACTTGGTTAACTTGGCCCAAGGACATTATGCCGGCCATGCGTTTTCACGTGTGAACTATGCCCCCCCCCCCCCCCCTTGGAGTACAGGCATGAGGCACCCTCTCGGTATGGCGCCATGTACCGAGGCCCCTCATTCGGTCATCATCTGGTCGGTGGGTTTTATCCAAGCCTTGTAGGTATATTCCCTGCCCAACTTTGCCCACAAAAGAATATTGTGTTTTCTCTGAGTGCATTATTACTGCGGTTTACCCCAAACATGTGATTTCCTTATTTGGCAGCCTGCCTTGTGTCTTATTCTGCGCCAGTCCTTTCAATTGCCACTTTCTTGGAAGGCTCCAAGTCGAGCAGCAGCAAAGTTTTCCCCTCCCACCCTCCCATTTTCTCTTTGTTGCGTGCCTTTCTTACCCTTCCTATATTTGTTCACTGCATTTGCGCTATCTCTTGTCAGCATATTCAGAGATGTTTAGTAAAATAATGAAGGGTGGGGAATTGCTGCCTGTGGCACCCCTTCAGCCCTGTGCTGAAGCCCCATCAGGGAGGGGGGGCTATAGGATTTGCTGGACTTGGTTAACTTGACCCAAGGACATTATGCCGGCCATACGTTTTCACGTGTGAACTATGCCCCCCCCCCACTTGCAGTTAACTTGACCCAAGGACATTATGCCGGCCATACGTTTTCACGTGTGAACTATGCCCCCCCCCCCCCCCCCCCCCCCTTGCAGTACAGGCATGAGGCACCCCCTCGGTATGGCGCCATGTACCGAGGCCCCTCATTCGGTCCTCATCCAGTCAGTGGGTTTTATCCGAGCCTTGAGGGGATATTCCCTGCCCAACTTTGCCCACAAAAGAATATTGTGTTATCTGTCTGCGCGCTGTAACATTAACTCAGTAATGATTTCAAATCAATGCGCACTACATTCCTCCGTGATTGAAACATTTGAATACATGCTCGTTGATGCAAATTTCTTTGCATCTGTTTTCTTTTGCATTCAAAATGCCTACTGTAAAAACGTTTTTAAAATGCAAAAGGCATTAAATATTGCTCAAAATAATCCTAAAAGAGACTTAAGGGAATCTGGAAAGTAGTAAGGAGAGTAATAAGGTACAATCATGCTTGAATACAGATAATGATAGATGCACAGCACATCACAACGAAACGTATAAATCACAGAAGAATGTAGTGCGCATTGATTTGAAATCAATATTAACCCATTGACACCTGAACCGCCCGTAACCGCCCGTACAAGACTCCACTGCTTTAAAAAATTGTAACTTTCTCAATCGTGCGAACATTGCCTTAACTAGCAGTTGTGAGCATTGACTAGAAAGTCTTTCAAATTGAGATACCCAATAAACACAAAAAAGTCAGCGATTTTTGCAGAATATCAGCGTTTGAATTTGGACAATAACAAAAATTACCGTTTTTAACGTCATAGAAAAACAACAAAAATCACGTTTTTGCCTTTAGTTTTTTTTATTCAAATCATCATGGCAAACCCAAAAATCAACATTCACAGCAAAATTCAGTCCTAGTCCTAGCTTAGCAGTGAATTTTTTTGCTCTTATTCGTTGCTCGGGCCGAGCTCTAGCCTCTCGGTCTAATGCATACTGACCTTGCCTCAATTTTCAATATCACCACCGCACTGCATGCTGGGAAATGGCCAAGAATTTTGACAGCGTTCGTTTCTTTCCGCACACATTTCATATTTATACTAAGTCCACAGCCACTCCGACCCACCGCCGAAATTTCGCGCTTGTTGTGTTCTCCTGTGGTCGCAACTTCCAAAATATGCCGCAGTAGGTCGAGAAATTCATCCAGAGTCGAGTCCCAAAGCTGCTTCGTTTCCAGGCGGCCATTTTTCCAGTTCAACGAGCAACGAGCCAAATTCGCAAACGAAGTACAACAACTAACTCGCTTCATTGAGAAGTGGACTCTGAACTACCTCCAAGCTTAATGATGCTTACCAGGCAGCTACTAAAGATGAAAAATGGCTGTGAACTTACCAAAAATTGTAGAAAGTAGTAAGGAGAGTAATAAGGTACAATCATGCTTGAATACAGATAATGATAGATGCACAGCACATCACAACGAAACGTATAAATCACAGAAGAATGTAGTGCGCATTGATTTGAAATCAATATTAACCCATTGACACCTGAACCGCCCGTAACCGCCCGTACAAGACTCCACTGCTTTAAAAAATTGTAACTTTCTCAATCGTGCGAACATTGCCTTAACTAGCAGTTGTGAGCATTGACTAGAAAGTCTTTCAAATTGAGATACCCAATAAACACAAAAAAGTCAGCGATTTTTGCAGAATATCAGCGTTTGAATTTGGACAATAACAAAAATTACCGTTTTTAACGTCATAGAAAAACAACAAAAATCACGTTTTTGCCTTTAGTTTTTTTTATTCAAATCATCATGGCAAACCCAAAAATCAACATTCACAGCAAAATTCAGTCCTAGTCCTAGCTTAGCAGTGAATTTTTTTGCTCTTATTCGTTGCTCGGGCCGAGCTCTAAGTCTCTCGTTCTAATGCATACTGACCTTGCCTCAATTTTCAATATCACCACCGCACTGCATGCTGGGAAATGGCCAAGAATTTTGACAGCGTTCGTTTCTTTCCGCACACATTTCATATTTATACTAAGTCCACAGCCACTCCGACCCACCACCGAAATTTCGCGCTTGTTGTGTTCTCCTGTGGTCGCAACTTCCAAAATATGCCGCAGTAGGTTGAGAAATTCATCCAGAGTCGAGTCCCAAAGCTGCTTCGTTTCCAGGCGGCCATTTTTCCAGTTCAACGAGCAACGAGCCAAATTCGCAAACGAAGTACAACAACTAACTCGCTTCATTGAGAAGTGGACTCTGAACTACCTCCAAGCTTAATGATGCTCACCAGGCAGCTACTAAAGATGAAAAATGGCTGTGAACTTACCAAAAATCGTAGATAATTCATATTGGACCCTTTATTGCAAATCAAGCAAGCAAAATGAGATCGTCACAATGACGTTTCCAGTAAACTCGAGCCTTCAGTGTTTTAGAACAGCAGCACTTTCAATGGTAACTCCAAATATGCAGTCACGAAATCCTATGGGGCGTGTGTATGCAGAAAATCACTCAAAAACGTAAAAATCCTCAGGTGTGAATGGGTTAAGCATAACTTAATAAAAGTGAATTTGTAACGCAAACTTTTCAGCTGGTTCGTACATCATCTACGTCTTTAAATTTAAAGGCGTTCTAGTGAATCAATGTCAATGAAACTTTCAATCAGATAATATTTTGAACATCGGTAAGCATGCTTGGTCAACATTTTAAAAAAATCCATCAAGCTGTTTCTCAGATTTTTGCAAAAGCGATAAAAATCGAAAATTACCCAAAAATTGCAAATGGATCAATGTCAGGAAAAAAGGTACTTCTCAAGATCGCAAAAGAGAAAGTACATGTAAACAAAACTTTGAAGGTGTACAAACATAACATCAAGCTTCTTTTTGACACTATCTTGGATTATTTCACAAAAGCAGTGTTTATCTCTTGACCAATTTAATACCAGTATACAAATAGTAAGGTTTGAAATGTTATTGCGATTTATTTGAAATCAAACATACATTTTTTTTTTATTCTTGCAAAATATATATGTCATACAGTATACCATATTTTAAGATGTCCATGTGGGATTTTCAATGCAAAATCTTAAACACGCAAAATTTTACTTCAACTGATTTTGAAGTTTCTTGTTTATCGTTGTTATGGTAATATCAATTCTACCAGAATATATATTAAGCCAAACTTCAATTCAAAACCAGTTAATAGTGAAAATTTCACGTTGCTCTGACTTGGAAAAGACCGCTGAAAAGTGGATAGAAAAATGTAGGTATGGTCTCCAGAAAACTGTATCAAAACACCTTAAGCTAAATAAAAAGCTAGTGAATGTGCCAGGTGTGATGCCAAAGTTATGAAATATTATTAGTACAGTACTCGCAAAGTATTGCATGAAATAATCACTAGGTTTTCCTTTATTAATAAGCACTTGTTATAATTCTATTTTCTAGAAACTAGTATTGATAGTTTAGCTAGAAAACAAAGCAAAGAAGGCCCTGGGAATAAGGTTGACATCACATGTCTCACTTAAGTGAAAAGACCATCCATGTCAATTCTTTAATTTTATTTTTAGACTTCCCCTACACCTGAGATTAAATAAACACGACCTAATGGAATTGCAGGAGGTCTGTCCAGTCTCTTCTGATCTCTTAGAGACCATTTAACCCGCAATATCAAAATACAAATTCTCCTTTCTTGTCCCCATATGTTTCTTTTAGAAGTAGAGGGAAGAAGTCGTTAAAATATCAAGAGAATTCATCTTGGGTGATCATAACCTGCATGACAGGCGCTTTATGAGCCAAGCGGGGCGAGTGAGGCATTTCGCGCGAAGCACGACACGTGCGCAAAGCGCGAGACGAGGGAAGGAGAAAAAATAAAGCGCCTGTAGACAGTCTATTGTTCTGGCTCTTCCGCCCACCAACTCCCACCAATATTAACTGACAGTAGAGATTTCGAAATAACCAATCAAAACACGATATATATATCGCAAGTTATGCTAACCAGAATGAACTAATCCTATAAAGCAGCGAATAACTCTTACTTCAGCAGCTACTACTGATCTTACAACTCTTTCAAATCGATTTAAAAAAAAAAACATTGTTATGCCAAGAGCTAGAACTAGCAAACAAACGATGGCGTAGCTTAATATTCTAAACAGCTCTGGAAAGGTAAATTCCTCCTGTCAGTATCACAGCTAGGGATTTTTTCCTAAGATCAGAAAGGAAAAATCTCTCAGGCATGTACTTGGGGATTCTAAAGCTGGGCTAAAATGCTTTTTACGACGAGCAGGATTTGTGCTAGGTCTGTCACCTTTTATAACAAGAAAGGAAAAATCTCTCAGGCATGTACTTGGAGTAGATTTATTCTTAAGGTGGCTGAACAGTTTCACTGTACCTGTGTGTCATTCATTGTCATTTTAAAACCACTAACGTCTGAGCGCCCAAAATTGGCAAGGCATACGATTAAGTAACAAGCTATATATTTTGATATTTTTGTTGAGCTTTTAGGGTGTTGCCATGGCAACACGGTGGATTGAAAATCAGCCTGCAATATTTGGTTTCTTTTATTTTCAGAAAATCTAGTCATTAGATTTTGTCCATCATTTGTCTCCAGTAAACTCGTAAAAATATTCGCATGTTAACACTGGTCTCATGTAATTTTGACAGAGGGATCTTCCGTAATTTGTGGTTTAATATGTTTGCGTTTTGTAAAAATCTCCTCTGTTAGATTTCAAATTTTTGATGGCAGGTGAGTTCCGCATATTCGGAACTATTATTGTGCCAAATTTCGTGAAATTCTAATGAGTAGTTTCGTAGAAATCAGCACGTTTCCGAGAAAAGTCGCTAAAACATCCAGTCACAATTTTTTGGTCAACTGCGCATGCGTTGCATTTGACTGGGTTCTTGATCCAAAGACAAAAACGACCAAAAAGGCAGTGTATTTCTTCAATGGTTCTATATATTATCTATTGATTCAACAAACATTTTTACGAACAAAAAATTGTTTGATTTTAAGACGAAAAACAACACTTTCGCGATCCACGCTGAGCAAAATAAAATGATCGCTGTACAGGCGCCACGTTTGTTTTTCTCAAAACTCTGCGCGCGCTGACTCACGTAAGCAACTGAAATTGAAGAGCGCGCGCAAACTGTGTTCAGCCACCTTAAGCTGGGCTAAAATGCTTTTAGCGACAAGCAGGCTTTGTGCTAGGCCTGTTGCCTTTTATAACAACTGCAGGAGGAAATACAAGCTTTGATGAATGTTCCAGTCGAGGAAACACAAACAATAACCAAGGTAAAATGTGTAATTACAACACGAGCGAGAGCTTTGTTTTTTAAAAATTTGATATAACTTACCTCACACATCATCGTCACGTAGTATAAATTGGCCAATCAGCATTACCGTCTACCAGATGAACAGTCGAGGATTTGTGAAAGAGCCAGAACAATGGACTGTCTACAGGCGCTTTATTTTTTCCCTTCCCTCGTCTCGCGCTTCGCGCTCGTGTCGCGCTCTGCGCGAAATGCTTCGCTCGCTCCGCTTGGCTCATAAAGTGCCTGTCATGCAGGCTAGGGTGATCATATCCTTAATTCTCATAACCTCTCTGATTGATCAAGCATGTTAAGGAGAAATTTGGTGATCACTTTATAGGATTTGAAGAGTTAAAGGGGCTTTGTCATCAGATTGTAGCGTCACTTTGAAAAGCCAAAAGACATGTTTGTATCAGACAAAATTTAAAAGTAATGGTCCAGTCATGTTGTAGGAAAGTGCTTTTAGCAATGGATGGCCCCGGATGAAAATGGAATGCAACTTGAAAAGTTTAATTTAACTTTTTCAAGTTGTTTTCCTGTGTCTTTTAAATGTTGATAAAAAATGGTTTGGTTCATTCTCCCTTTAAGAAATCACTTTATATCTTCTTTTTTAGGTTCAATTACAAAATGTTTTGCATGATTAAAGGTACTTATCAAAACTCAGTCAAATCAGTACTCTCATGACAATAGCCCCTTAACCCTATTCGGCCTGGGCTTTTTTTGAGTTCCTGAGCCTGGGGAGGGGGGGGGGGGGCACATTGTGCCCCCCCTTCGTAACTTCAAGAACATTAAGGCTATGACAATGAAACCTAGAGGGTACATAGTACGTCCAAAACTGTCTCCTTTGTGGTCCGCACAATGGAACGATGACGTCATATGACGTAGTTATTAGGTAATTAGTTATACGGCCGCCATCTTGGATCCGCCATCTTGGATTTCTGAATGTTTTTTAAAACCTCTTAAAAACCGTCCAAATTGACGCAAAATTAATCAAAAACTAATAAATAAACGCTAAATGACGTAAAAATACAAAAGTTATAACAATAAACATTGTTTTTCTTCATTCAAAGGTATAAATATGCAAATTTCCAAAAACATGGCTGTCAAAATCTTGTTGCCATGGAAACGTCAAGTCACGAGATCAAAAATTTGTCATATGAAATTGTTGCCAGATAAATTTTAGGAAAAGTCACAAAGTTTGATGGCGTTTGAATACATATTAAAGAAGTTATGAATGTTGAAAGTTAGCGCGGGCACTTTGGGCCCCCCCACCCCAGGCCGAATAGGGTTAATAGATTAGAAATTATTCTTGTAACAGCTATAAACTGTAGCACTAACCTTAGGTATGAAGAAATATCATCATCCTGCTGCCTGTGTCCAAAACAGTAATAAAAACTTTGTAGCACCAACCGTGTGGTCATTTTATGTCTGTTAATAGGCAAAACAATAGGATCGTTAGCTAACAACGACATTGAACGGCTTCATAGTAACAGAGCATTCAAAAAGAATTATCGAGGAGGGGGCTGATGAGAAAGTGGTTTGCAGTAAACATTTTTCTGACACACTTGTTGTTCGGTACGCTCCTCCCCCCCCCCCCCCACCCACTCCCCTTCCCTCCCCTCCCCTCCCAATATCTTTCTTTCTTATGTGTTAACATATCAATGGAACAGCCAGTCACTTCTTCTGCTACAAAAAATACTTCTACTGAATCTTTTCAATGAAGTTTCTTCTGCTTCTGACATTTCTTCTCAAATTTCGTTTAAAACAATATCCTTGCTATTCTCACTTTCTCTTCCCAATTCATCAAACGAATCTTCTTCATTGTCACTTGAATAATATAATATTTAGTATAATATTAGAAAATTATATATCATATTTTATTATTTAATATTATAAATAATATAATATTTTATAGTGAACAGTGGCACGTGGGGCAAAAGTGCAAAAAATGTATTTAAACCGGTCAGGACACACCAAGGGACAATAAAGAGGCCTTTATCGTGTACTATTTTCGATTTTTCTATCGCTTCTCGATCTGTTACAAATCATATTATTACCTGTATTTCATTACTGTGTACCGACTTCGAATCTGTAATTTGACGTGGCACGCACACT
Source organism: Dendrophyllia cribrosa (assembly GCA_024195265.1). Taxonomy (NCBI): domain Eukaryota; kingdom Metazoa; phylum Cnidaria; class Anthozoa; order Scleractinia; family Dendrophylliidae; genus Dendrophyllia; species Dendrophyllia cribrosa. Next base: position 42,926,433 of record JAJLRJ010000008.1, read on the forward strand.
ACGCTTGGACTGCCTGTGGTCCTATACACTTCAGGGACGGGTTGTTCAAAGTGCGATCAAACTCAGGGTTAGCGTCAATTTTGATTCCAGTTAAATAATTAATCAATAGCCCGTTTCGCAGATACGGCAGCCATATTGATTTTGTCCCCAGGGCATCCCATAATGAACATTGAAAACAAAGGAATATATTAATTTAAATTCTCATTATGGGATGCCCTGGGGGCAATATCCTGTATCTGCGAAACGGGCTATGGAGGTTTTTCCAAAGTATTTTTGCCCTTTAGTTCCGACTGACTTGTCTTCACATGTAGCTTAAAAATAGCTTTCGAAAACTTTTCTAATAAGAGAAACTAAATCTTCGGTTAAGTTTTAATCCTGGGTTAGCGTTAATCGCCTTTCGAACAACCGAGCCCAGCGGTGACGTCTGGCTCGAGCATTCTCTGCATAGAGATCCGGCAAAACCGAACCAGTGCATTATTTACGCGTTATGGACCTCTGCATTCAAACGTTTCTATTATACTGTGTCTGTACGATATGATGTACATAGTAAATGCAAATAAAAGATGTAGCTTGTGCAGGAATAAGAAATGAAGTTTACTTTACCGTGTTGGTTCCCGTAGTCCTTGAAAAAGCTAAAATATCCTTGGCGCAGTTGCTGCTGTCGCTGAGTGAACTCAATCTTTCAAAGTTGTTATCGTGACAGTTTCGGCTTTGAGCTCTCCAATTTCAACTTTTTAGTCAGTTAAGTATTCTTCACTGGGGTTTTATCATTTGATATATGTTGAACTCTAAAGAAGGTGTGCTTTCCAGGCCGCCATGTTGATTTTGTGATTCAGGCCAAAAATTGCGCGTTGCGGTCATGTGACCAAAAACCACCAATCACTGACAAGGATCAGTAGAACCAGTCTACCTTCTCGTTCGATCCCACTTCCCGATACTTCCCGCTTAGGAGACCTTAGGAGTTTGCATGAAGATGTTGAAGGGGGCAAACTTAACTACAAGGTGGTTGCTATGGAATTGAAAAGTTCCAAACGTCGTATAATCAGTTTTTTTTACCTTCTTGGCTATACTGTTTGGTCAATTGGCAAACTTTTGAATTTGAGCTTATCCGTGGTCATCACCACGTGCGTTTGGTAGAGAATTGGCGTTTTCGCGCGCTAGTTTTTCTATCTTTTTTGCTGCTACACCGTGCTGACGAGACCCAACCAGGTCTAAACAGCTGTCCACGGTTGCATTTTGGCTTTCAGTTTGGGCTCTATCATGTCGTTGTCGCGTTAAATGTTCTACATAGTATCAGCCTTGCTTCATAGCGGAGCTCTCGCGGGCCGTATATGAGCCCATATATGAGCATACAAAACTGAATGCAAGGCTGGCACTACGGCAAAAGGCAGATTTATTAAATGGCCAATATTATGAATTAAAAAGGCCTCGCGTGCTTTTCGACGGGAATCATTGATGGTAGGCTGCAGTTCAAGCGGGATGAGCCAGCCTTGTATTCAGTTTTGTATTTTCACATTCAAGTGACGCCTGGCACGAGATCTTTCACAAGGAAGATCCGGCGACTACCAGCAAGTTTAATTCCTGCGTCGTGTGGACCTCTGCATTCAAAGGTTTTTCTTTTTTCATATATGAGGATCATCATCATCGTCACTTTTATTTCTGGGTAAACATCAGGCTAATACACAAATAAAGCTAAATACATATTCATATACTTCTAAATCCTAAAATATTACACTCTAATGAAAACTGCTATTGTACTTACAATAATGTAAAGTTAAAAAATAGAATTTAAATTTAAACTAAAGCCTGTTTTCCATGAATGCCGTGGTTGAATGAGAAGTAAGCAGTTGCCGCAAGCTAGTCAAGGATTTAGTTTGTATTATATCAATAGTATTCCATAATTAACAACTCTTTTCAATTTTATAAGTCAATAATTTTTACAGATTTTTATTTTGAATCTTAGATTTCTTAGTGTTATTTTTTTTTCCACTCTCGATTTTATTTTTTAGTTATCTATTATTTAGTTACAGGACCCTTTTGATAACAGTTCATTTTAATAGAACTGATAGGTTATCCTGTATAAATATTCGCGTTATTATTATTATTGTTCCACAGGACAGCCCCACTGTAACAAAAGCTGTTTTAAAAGTAATTAGTACGTGGCAAGGGAACAGCCAGCTTATTTTCAGAGTCTCTTATACCCCATTCACACCAACGCTTAAACATGTTTAAATGTTGTTTAGTTTTAAAACAGGTTTAGAAAAATACCTCCTAACCTCGCGTAATATTTGGAGTGAAATCTTTACTAAAAGAAACTTTATTGACTTTATTACCATTCCAGGTAGTTTGAGTCATATACATTTCAAAACGTCCAAGATAGAGGCTAAAAACGTCAGGGGCGGATCCAGGATTTTTCTTAGGAGGGGGTGCACCTCTAAGGAATGACGTAACTGAAGGGTGACGTAAACAAATTTTAAAAGCGAACAACGCAGACTAGGTCATCTCAGGGGGGGGTGCGCACCTCCTGCACCCTCCCCCTAGATCCGCCCCTGAACGTAGTTAAACTAAACAATATTTAAACATGTTTAACCCTTGGTGTGAATGGGGCATAAGATTATAGGAATTAAATATATCGCTGCGTGGTGTAAATTTTGAAGACAGGTAATCAGGCACAAGACAATTCAAAGATTTGTACACCATCACAGCCTTATTAATTAGACGCTGGGCTTTCCTAGCTATATAGGTATGTGCCAATGTGAAGGGTATGGTTTTCAGGCAGTTCAGTCTGGGATAGGGTATAGTAATCAGAGATTTTTGGTCTAGAATAGGGTATCATTTTCTGCGAAAGTGATCAGTTGCGTGAAGAATTTATTCTCAACAAAGTTTACTGGCAAATGGCATTTAAAAATCGGTACGGCGTGCAGTACGGCATTTTTACTGACCCCTGTTAACTAATAACTGTGATACGGAACGAGTTTCTGGAAAATAGCTAGTCTGGAATAGGTCTAGGATAGGGTAGGGTTTTTCGGTGTTTGGTCTAGAGTAGGGTTGCAAAATGCAGATAAAATGGTGTAGTATAGGTTAAGGGTCTTAGAGTCCCAGCGGCACACCCCCACCCAAACATTTGCAGAGTACCCCCCGGGGTGTTTAGCGGAGAAAACCGTTTCAAATTAAAGTCGTTATTTCCCTGCATTTTTTCACGGTTTGCTGCTCAAGACAGAGATACTAATTAAGGGGTACTCAGAAGCTGCTATAATGGAAAAATAAGAGCTTTCAGGGATAAAATCTTGCTTCCAGGAACTTCATACGTTTTTATCAATGCAGGGAGAAGTTTCCTCTTCGGTTTTTAGAACCGAAGAAGCGGAGATTTAAAGAATTTCCAAGCAGTCGAGGGACTTAAAGGTAAAACAAATTACATTTTTCGATGGGAATTTATGTTGATATTAATCTGTGATTGACTTTTTCTTTGTGTTCTCGTTAGTTTTGGAGAATTGTTTATAAAACGTGCTCAAATTCGGTCGTATCGATTTCTTGAATTTCACCGAAGACAGCTCGGCCTCGATGCGCTATAAATGGTACGCGTTTTGCTTTTAAACATAAACTTATGGAGATTTGAATAAAATTTTTCGAAAGAAGATTGTGTTGTCCATTTTTATGTGTTTGTTCATTTATTGCATAGGCTCAAAAGCGATTTTATGTAAACAAAACAAGACTTGGATTTTATAGTTCTACCTTCACTCGCGTCGCCTTATGCAAATATGTTTGTGTATTTTTTTTTCAATTTTGATTTCCAAATCAGTTTCTCGGGCAATTTTTGATACGTAACAGGTGTATTTTATTCGGAAATTAGTCATACTAGTTATTCTAGACCGAGAAAAAGTTTTTTTGTGAACTTTTGCACGGTCTAAATGTACTGTGCAGACGGTCGCGTAACACTGTTTTTGAGAATTGCTAAAATTTAAAAATAGCCTGGTCGTCAATCTTAATTCTTGTGCTTCCGACCTTTCACCTTAGTTAAATCGGCTTTCTGTTGAGAGAGCCACGCTGTTAGGCTCAGCCTATCTATATGAAGTAAAGGTGTATTTTAATACATTTTCTTTGATAGCTTTCCTGTTCAGTTTTTTTCGCTGATGATGTATGAACAGTTTGCGTAAAAGTGAAAAGTTGAGTACAGTTCAACTTTTTACGTTTACGCAAGCTGTTCATACATTGTCTCTAATTTTATTTATGCGTGTAAAACGCAGCGAGTAATTACGCGACAGTTGAAATCCAGCTTTAGCGGAAATCTAATTCGTCCCTGAGATTTGTGGTATGGCTTGGGTAACCAATACGAGCTATGATTGGTTAATTGGTTGGAAACCATCAACCTATCGCAACCTTAACGCTGGTAACCCAAACGATCCCAGAAATCCTAGTGACCAACGCTGGTGCTCAGTTTCCCTGAAGATTCTGGAGTGGAAAATAGACCAATTCCGATATATTAAAATTCATACTTGACCCCGAGGCTTAGGGGAATAAAACAAAAGAAATAAATTATTCATACCTGAACCTCGACGTGATTTCCTTTATTTTATTCCCCTAAGCCTCGGAGCCAAGTATGAATTTTAATATATCGGAATTGGTCTATTGTCGTTACCATTATTTACCTGTTATTTTTTTTGGTTTTGTTTTTCCCATCCCGGCAGGGGAGTTTAGCTGGCCCGGAGTTTTTCTCCTCGGAGCATTTGGACTGAGTAATACATTAGCTTACATTTCCATTTTTTTACTAGGAACATTTTGGGGTTTTAAAAATTTTCCGAAACCGCAGAAAGATGTAGATATCTTTCCTCCACAGAGGCGTCTCCTGCGCTCTTTGCCTGCATTCACTTCGCTCAGCGTATTCTCAGTCCTTGAGTTGAGGTTGTTGGTCATCAAAATCTTGAAACACTATTTAAGCACACGTCTTTGTATGGTTCTCACCTATTCATACTGATGGGTTTCGATTGAAAACGCATATTTTTCGCGGTCAAGTTGTGGGTACTCTTTCCATAACGATTCGCACAAAAGTAAAAATACAATATTTGCTATTTCGTAAATACACTGAATTTTACCATATTTCAGAAGACCATAACGTCGGGGTTATACGAACATCCAGGTAATAAAAGGATACTTTTGAACGGACCATTGTTCTTGTTTATCATATAAAAATATTTAGTTTGGCCCGTGAAAATCAAGCGCGCTAGACGAAAATATATGGCGTGCACTTTTGGCGGATTTCGCCATTTTACTCCTATTGCAAGATCTTGCAAGTCACACAATCTTTTTGCGCAAACTCGACGTTCTCGGTCTCTTCCACTGCTTTTATTCATTGAAATAGATAAAATTTGACTTAAGACCGAACGATTCTTCTACGTTAAGTTTTTTTGGAGTTTGTTTTATAACAGTTCTAAATAAACAAATCACTTGCATGAACAAGGGGCGATGGAAGATCCCTTCATTTCTTTTAGCTGTCGATTTATTGTTGTGATAACTTGACATTGTCGGCTCTCGCCTATATTCTACTTTTAAAAGCTATCCTACTCTCATTACGCTAACTCCAAAAAAACTTAACGTAGAAGAATCGTTCGGTCTTTAGTCAAATTTTATCTATTTCAATTAATAAAAGCAGTGGAAGAGACCGAGAACGTCGAGTTTGCGCAAAAAGATTGTGTGACTTGCAAGATCTTGCAATAGGAGTAAAATGGCGAAATCCGCCAAAAGTGCACGCCATATATTTTCGTCTAGCGCGCTTGATTTTCACGGGCCAAACTAAATATTTTTATATGATAAACAAGAACAATGGTCCGTTCAAAAGTATCCTTTTATTACCTGGATGTTCGTATAACCCCGACGTTATGGTCTTCTGAAATATGGTAAAATTCAGTGTATTTACGAAATAGCAAATATTGTATTTTTACTCAATATAAGTGAACTTTTAGATGATGGCTGCGCAGGTTGTAGCCTCTGTTCTTCTTGATCTTTATATATATTTTTTTTATTAAAAATCTTGTAATTAGATAACTGTGGATGTTTTATATATTACTGTATATAGTTTTTAGTTTGTAAATTTTTCTTTAATTGGTGTCCCCAAATTAGTAAGGGATTTTTTTCCCTAGCTAGATGGCTCTTGACACTTTAATAAAGTTTCTATTCTATTCTATTCTATTCTAGAGCAAATAAAGTATGAATGTTGCTAAAATATGTGAGTTTAATTTAAAAATGATAGGTTACATAAATTTTAGAAAGTTGCCGCCGTTTTTTATTTTACTTTTTTATGTTTTTTTTTTTAATTTGATTGTTTATTATTTTTCTAACATTATTTTTAATATGAATAACTTAATTTTTTTTTGTCAATTTTTTTTTTAAATATAAAACATATATAATTTGCATTTCTAAAAAAAAAGTTTTAATTATAAAAATAAAGTGAAATATTGAAATATGTCCTTTTCATTTATTTTTTTTAAGAAAATCAGTTAGGATTTTTCTCTTACGTGTAATATCTTTGTGCAATATTGCTATAAGAATGCTGGGCCACCATCCTTGCTACAACGATTATGAATAAAATAGGCAAACTTATGAATAGTACGAATAATCACTGGCTTTTTTACGCCTTGCATTAGTTTAAGATTTTTAGCCTTTGAGAGTTTCTGTGTTTCATACAGCCTAACCTCTCGTAGGCGAACACCGGAAAATGTCAAGAAGGTGGATGCGTTATAGATGTGATCGTTGATGACATAATCAGCTGAAATGCGCTTCAGCTGATTATTCAGAGGAATTGTCAAAATAAATAGTGTTTCATTTAATCTTTCTCGTCCCTGTTTAACCACTGTCTCCACGTTGAACTTGGCTATAAAGCCCGCCATGTCCAATCAATGAATATCGATCATTTGAAAAGCAACTGATATAATCAATATTCTTTTTAATAATAAATCGATTTTTTAATATCCCCGAAGCTTGTTCAAATGAAAATGTGATGGAGACTTACTGGCGATAAAAAGGAAACTAGATCTACACCAATTCCCTATTTTAGAGATTCCCTCTTCTACAGATTCTCCGTTCCCCGTTCTCCGATTCCCCGTCCCCTATTATAGACATATCCTTTTTAACTCGCAAAACACAGGCGAGTGTTTTCACTGCTGATTTCCGTGCCTGGTTGATCGAAAGCCGGTTAACGCTAACCCAGGATTAAAAGTTAACCAGGGATTTAATTTCTCTTGTTAGAAGTGTTTTCAAAAGCTAATTATAAGTTACACACCGAAGACAAGTCAGAGACGAAAATTGAAGGGCAAAAATACTTTGGAAAAATCTCAATTAATTATTTAACTGGAATCAAAATTGATGCTAACCATGGGTTAGCTTAACCGCGCTTTGAGCAACCCGGTCGCGGACTTTTCCGGCTTTATCTAGCCAAAATTATCCGTAGTGAAAGCACAACCCTAGTCATGTAATAGTCAGTGATTGACCGCAAGAATACTTACTTCTTCGACAGCTGATTTTTGTTTCTTTCCCTTCGACCGCGCGAGCCACGACTAAAAACCACACACAACGCCCACGGCACACACCCACTGCGACCCAGACACTATCTAAGGCTGCCCGATTGCGTCAAACAACTGTAAGATAAGTGGGAGTTTTGTACTTGCCACAGGAAACGTAGTTTGTTAATGGTCACTTACATGAACCACATTTTGGTGTCGCTAAAAACTTTGAAATTGCTTTTTAAAAAGCAGTGCAATTTGATTCATGGGCATAATAAAACTTAGAGGGCATTTATAAGATAGTAGGAAAAACGGTTAAAAGTTCCGAAGAGAACTCACAGACAGGTTTTTCTCTCAATTATGTATGAATTTTCTTGTGATCATACTGTAATAGTTTGTTCGTGTAAAAGTGACAACGGAATCAAGGCAGTCTGTCAATTTCAGTTGGAAACATGCATAGCCCGAGAAAACAGACGTCGTTTCGCGGCGCCACCACTGGGGCCCCAGCGCAGGCGCCACAGTGGTGGCGCCACGAAACGACGTCTGTTTTCTCAGGCTAAAACATGCAGTGTAGTTCTAACTTTTGAGTCTGTCGACGAAATCTTATGATATGACTATTCAAATTCAAATGGAACCTCTTCAGCAGTACTTTTGCATGGTACCATTTGTTTTTCATTATTTTAATTTTTCTTGAAACTCTTCAGTGCGAATGGGTTAATCATGCAAGTTTTGCGTTCTCTCGGAGAAAGTTCACTTTCTCCTCTTATTTATCTTTGATTTGTTTTCTTAGTCAAGCAATATTTTAAAATTAAAACCAAACATTCAAGGTTGTACGTTCTCACTGATAAGGTGTTAATTCACTGTTAATTAATTTACCGTATTTCCTCGGCCTAATCATCTCTTTAGACCGGTCAGAATTATATTGGACAGTAAATTGACCATTCATTTTTAAATACAACGATTTCTAGATCAATCGGAAGTTCGTTTTCAGCAATGAGCCTTAAATCTCCACAAAAAGTATTCGCCAATTTCATGATTAAAAAAGTCACTTGCAGGAAGGCCATGGACAATTAAATACATAAAGGATTTATTTAACATTTAGAGAGCGGAACGAACGGTTTTGAATTAATTTGGGAGTTTCAGAAATACGGGGGATAGGTAACCCAATAATATGAACTGTTTTTATGGAAGTTTGAGCCTAGAATAATAAGCAAAAAAATGAACATGAATAAAGCAAACACCCTCCCTGGTGTTGTTGTTTTTTTTTAAGACGTTTTTACTGTATTTTTATCCTGTCTATGCTGTGTTCCTTACGACAGGAATAATAAACACAAACAAACAAAAACAGAAAACACGGTGAGTGAGTGGGTAAAAAAAAACGGCATATATGATCTGAATGCCGAAAGCAAGTTCAACAAAGGTCGTTCCAGTGGTCGACAGTCTTTGTTTGCGGTTTTATTTTGAACTCTCACTAATTTAAGCGGTTTCAAATAGCTTTCACAATTAATAACTTAGGTGTTAATTTTGTATTTTTATGGTCGAAACTGTCGTCGTTTGTGTAAGTTGTTGGTGTGCAAATAAGAGCCGTATAAAACCTTCCATGCAAATAAGAGCCGTATAAGAAGACCTGCCATGCAATTAAGAGCCGTATACTGAAGACCTGCCATGCAAATAAGAGACATATAAGACCTGCCGTGCATTCAAATAATAATCCCATCAAACCAAACCGCTAGTTAACTTTTATAGTTTTCAGAGAAAAATGAAAAATGAATCATGACTATAGCGATGGTTTTATCGAAAACGTTTTAAAAATGTCGCGTTTTTTCGTTAAAGAAAGAAAAAAGAAAGGGAAAACATTAAAAGGGAAAGCGGTACCTTTTAATCGGCCATCGTTACCGCCACCATCTATTGATTTCGGAATCGTTTGAGTTGAGTGGTTTAACACACATATATTTTTTTTAAAAATACTTTTTATAAAACAAAAAAACAAAGGACTGTACGGACATCACCTTTAACTTTTATTAAAAGGAAACATGACCTTGTTCAAGGGGAAAAGCCCTTTTATATTGGAACGGTTTTCTCTTTAGGGGTCCGGGAATATGTTAAAGCAGATTACATCGAGCAGTATTTATTATTGTACCAAAAGCATTGTTTTCGACTGATGAATACAGAAAGAGAAAAAATATATATTATTTTTTAAATGAATTTACTTTGTTGTTGTATTATGTCACTATAGTGACAGAACAAAGGTCAACAAAATTGCAGCCAGCAAACACAAATACTCTTCGAAAGACAGCTGCCGGCGGCTAAATGTTTAAACTTCGCTTGGCTTATGTAAAGTTTTCGATTCTTCACTCCCGTGGTTTCATTTTCAACTTTATAAAGTAATACCGAGAAAACAGCGGTGCGCCAAAAAAACCTCGCCAGCTTTGATTGGGATGATAAAAGAAACTTCAAGTTATAGATAATCCACGCAGGTACATCTTTATTCAATTTAATTTCATCGACATCGACCGAGCAAGAAATGCTATTTTCACTGTGTTATTAACACTTGCTGACCTGAAAGGCTTGGGAATACAGTTTGGATTTTTCTTCACTTAGTGATGAAACAATTGCCGAAAGGATTCGATTCAAGGACGTTTCGCTGGCGTTTAATTAAGTTATTGGGCCGTGTCGTTTTGTAAAAGGAATCACCTCACTGGTGCCAAATTGACGGCTTTTCAAGAAAAGAAAATTCAACCTTCCGATATCAAACACTTCAAAATCAGTAAACCCACAGATAGGTGCGTTCTGGACGCGTTTCGACAGAAGATAAACCGTGACACTAATTCTGTAAAATGGCATTGATTATTCATCTCGCAAGTGCGATTTGTCTGTCCGTTCTCTCTGTTACCACAGTTACAAGTAATCTTCTTCTTCTAGTTGCTATTTGGAAAGATCCGCTGAAATGTTTCACAACCCCGACGACAAGCTTCATCGTTGTAATCAGCATCGCAGATCTTCTGACCGCGCTCACGACGGAACCTTTTTTTGCCGTGTATTACTTTATGGTTTATTTCCAAGGAGTCGAGGCAATCACCAGCGTTTTATCTAAGCTTTTTACTGCAGGAAGTATCATTTCTACTGTGGCTATCAGTTACTCTTTTCTGATTGTGTTAGCTCTCTCGTGGTCCCAATATGTCGCCTTGAAATGTCCACACAATTTCAAAAGAATCGTGACAAAGAGGAACGCGTTGATCTTCATTTTACTCAGTCTGTTGTACTTACTCTGTTTCACATCTCTGCAGTTCACGGGAATGGATCAATACATTTTTCTCAAACTGAGCCTGGCTGTAAACACCACGTTTCTCTCGGTGAATTTAATGGTGATTTTGCTGCTATTGAATATAGAATTTCGACGCCATGTAAGGCGAGGGCGCGCCTTCGAAGTTCCGCTTGACAGCTCTTCACCAAACGCAAAACCCAAACGTAGATCTCGCCGTGAAAATCTTCAACAACAATTTACAGCAGTTGCGATGTACTTGGCAGCTATCCTTCTTCTGTCGGCTTTACCTCATGTCATAATCGCGCAAATATTTCTTTACTCATCTGACCTGTCTCCGCAAGCCGTACAAAGCTTTCAGATCGCTCTCCAAATCTCCGATCTGCTGCTGTTTCTTAAAGTGTGCCTTGATACCTTTGTTTATGCGTGGCGTCTGCCCACATATCGCCGAACGATCAAGATGCTCTTTTTCCGTCGGCAAATCTGTGGAAATTGGTGCGTGAATGATAAAAATGATGACTGCTCTACTGACTTATCACCTACTATGCAACATAGGGCTTGAGGCGGGACCTTAACTTTGGGAATGTTTTCCACAGGAGTGGAGTAAATTTAGACTCCTTCTGGTGTTGTCGCACAACAAATTTTAATGTTCAGTTTGTCTTTTCGGTATTTAAGAATCTAGCTCACGATCAGGGGTAAACTAAAATTTCCAATGAAAAATCAAATCGATCGGTCAAAACACGTTTTCGTCAAAACGGGTCAAGAGTTTAAAACAACTTCCTCTCCTTAATTTTCTTTAAGAGCGCTTGTCGAAGCTTAAGCATAATTATTGATTTTCCTTTGTGCTATTTGGATAATTTGACAACTATCCTTCAAATAGCTGCGTATTACGATTTTAAAACAATTGACCTGATTGACAAGAATGAGTTGATGCTTTCTAGAAAACACATCTAAATGCTTCAATGTTAGTCTGGTTTTTCTTGATTATTTTCATTTCACGGCATCATGCATCATTCGGCGTTAAAGGCAAGGAGAAAATTAACACCTTTTTAAAGTGTTTTCTTATTAAAAGTTCACATAATTTTAAACATTTCAGCCCATCTAATTGCTTTCTTCGGTACGTTTGAGTTTGGACAAACAAATGATTTTATAGCGTCTTTGTGCGGCCTTGCCGCAATGTTCCTTTCACGGGAATTCGCATTTGAGAAATACAAGCGGAAAAAAAGAAGTAATAGTTACTGCGATTTTAGTTCATAAATTTCATGTTCATCCTTTATATTTTAGCGATGTTTTGTTTTCAAACGTCTGCTGTCCAAATATTTGTTTTAAATTTTACGAAAATAGACGTTTATTTAAAGTAGGTCCGTAACGCGTACACAGTTGAAACCTTGCGCGATCTATATTCGTTAGACTGCTAGCAGTCCTTCTCTGGATAGTCGAGCGGGCGAGAAAATACGCGATCGACGACCGACAGAGCGGCGAGCGAGCGAAAAGTAATGCGATCCGAGGGGGCTTTGAGGAACAGGACAAAATTCAGTGGATTCATGTGAGAGACGAGTTGAAAAGGAATTTTCGCCCCGTTTTACCATTTCGTATGCGACGCAAACCACAGTCCGCTTTTTCTTCAGGTAGTAGTTCAATTACACTAGCCATCACTGGCCTCGCGTACCAAGAAATTTGTTAGTCTCTTTAGAGTTTGTTCACCACCGAAGGAAGTTAACTCCAGATCTTCCCGAAGGTCGCACCCATCTCCAAACCGGCATGCAACTGTACGGTCTGCCTTGGGGACTATTTATCTCTACCATGCTTTCTAACGAACGACATGTGAAGTTCAGCCGAATTTGAGCACAAAACCAATGATCGAAGGTTTTATATGTGATTGATACGATCATGCGCTCGTGTGACTCCTCTGAACCAGTCTTACTTTCCCGACAAGAGCTAACTCTCCACCAAAAATAAATGAAATCGAAGAAACTAATTTTTTTCAAATTCTCCTTCGATATGATACGATCAAAAAAAATATCCACGGACGGATGTAACACATCTTCCACAACAACGGCCAGAGGCGTTCTCAGGGAAGGGTTTCATGGGTTCTGGAACACCCCTTTTTGAGAACGATTAATGATAATTGAGAACAGAATCCTTACAAAAAATATCGAGCATGGGGCAGACTATTTCGATTTAAAAACGAGAAACGGGAAGTTGATGCTATTTTAGGCAGCTGACACGTCACTTTAAGAAATTTTTCCTTCTCGAAAGTGACATGCACATGCGTTTTGAATACCTATGTAACTGAACAATCTCGAGTGACTTATTTCGGACGAGATGAAATCTCCCTTTCAAAAGGGCTGGAGTTTACCCCTGACGGCATTATAGCGGTTTAATTTTAGGTTCTACCTTAAATATTCTTCGCAAATTCCATGTTCAAAGATAGAAAACAAGTCCATGGAGGGAACATATATAGGGAGGGGAAAAACATGAGGTACGACCATTTTATATCTATATATATACTTTTGTCTTAGTTTGATCGATTTAGAAACGAGAACCGTTGTAATTTAAAATATTTGCTTCTCAGTAATATAAACGTTTCTATGCTTTTGAGACGAAAATCCTCTACCAAAAGCAAATGAAGAAATCGCTTAGTAATAAATTTGATAAAACATCACTTCTGGTGTTGTTGTGTTTGCTTAGGAGGTTTGTTGGAAGTTTTTATTCTTCTCAATCCTATCACCGCTGCGTACAGTTACTTTAGCAATAACTGACCGTCCAAAATCACTCAAATGAGGGGAAGCACCATTTACGACGGTCTGGCCGATCAGCACAGACGCAGACAAACCAATGAAACTACCAGAGCGCAAAGCAAATACATGTAGCCGGCGCCAAAAGCGGGAAAACGCATGCAAGCAAGTCACGATTGGTTTTGTCTTTAACTTCTGATTGGTTAAGTACTGAAGTGGTGGAAGGTTTTTTCAGCCAATCACAAAGCGTAGCAATGCCAAACCAAAGCAATCGCGAAATTACTTTCGACACTCAATTGAACTTAAAACCGCTCTATTGCTACAAAATAGTCCTCTGTTATCGCCAACAAATAGTCTAGGGTAAAGATGGCCTGCTCGAGACGTTCAGATAGTGGGAACAAAGGCGCGCGAAGGAATAATATTGCGAGTGATGACGGAGGGGGGTAGGCACGAATGAGAGCGAGTGACCTCCGGCGTCCTCAATTTTTTCCCATCTCCCCCGTCTCCCCTTGCCAGTTTCCCCGCACGTTCGCGCTCCGGTTTTAGCTGCCTCTCCCCCACAAACTTAACGCCTAGAACGCGTTAGACTCAAGAACGCTTTGCAGACAGTTGAGTATTACTAAAAAGAAGTAAACACAAAATCAATAACCGTATAGAGAACTGTACGCTCAGGACGCCTACTGTTAGTAATAAATTGTAATAACGCAGCAATTTTCAACGTCAGTCGCAATTAGAAATTGTAATAACTTGTTGTAAAATTCGACAGGTCAACATTTTGCGATGTGAATTTGTTTCATATACTATAGTCAAGTTATTTTTAAACAATTTATTAAAAAAATTGTCATTTTGTAAGCCAGCCCTGCTTTCATCAGTCACGCTTTATTTTTGACACATACTGATAAGGGGACAGTGGCATCATTTTTAGTTTCACTTTAAAGAAAGCCCAAAAGACATATTTATATCAGTGAAAACCCAACAATAATGGTCCATTATGGTCTGTCTTAGTACTAGACAGTGCTTTAAGAGTGAAAATAAGTGTCTTGGACCGAAGACGGCCAGGATGGAAGTGGATTTCAACTTGAAAACATTGGGCCAACTGTTACAAGTTTTCCACCTTGTGCCTTGGCAAGCTCGCTAAAACTAAGACTACGGTTGATTCTCTCTTCGAAAATTCGCTTTACACTTCCTCTTTCGTGTATGACAAACGTACTTTGTTTTAATTTTGGGGAGTTTAAACCCCCAAAAACGTCAAAATCACCATGAGATACCTCCTTTTATTAAGGACTAAATAATTAATAACTTTTTCCTGTAGTTGATTAAAAAAAACACTTAAGATGAGTTATGATAGGGCGTTTGTGGCGTATTAACTCCAGTTATAAATCTAGTTAGTAGATCGATCACGTTTGAAGGCCATTATTGCTCGATCAAGAGTTCAAGTGCTTTATGCCAATTAACATCACATTTACCAGTTAATTTACAATTTATTGTAGAATGGTAGAATGCAATGGTGTGTGATTTGCGACATTTCGGCTTATTAAAAATGACGACAGGTGTATTTGAAAAAAATATTTCTAAGTGAATATTTTAAGCACAAACTTTATGATTACAAAAAATGTCAATGGGTTAATAAATTTGCGACAGCTCGGCTTATTACAAATTACAACATGCTGTTTTTACAATTTACGACAGCGTTGAGCATTAAAAATTTAGGAAAACTGTGGTTATTAAATTTACAGCAGGTCAGTTAGTACAGCATTGTTATAAAACTTATAATTTACAACAGTAGATGCGTTTCGACACAGTCAAGAGAAACTCAGTTTCAGTGCAATATGACAAGGATTATTCATCTTGCAAGTGCGATTTGCCTGTCGATCCTCTCCGTTACCACAGTTACGAGCAATCTCCTTCTTCTCGTTGCTATTTGGAAAGACCCATTCAATTACTTTAATGCACCAAGGACCAGGTTGATCGTGGCTTTAAGCCTGGCGGATCTTTTGACCGCGATCACAACGGAACCTTTCTTCGCGGCTTATTACTTTGGGGTTTATTTCCAAGGCGTTGAGACAGTCGTTTTAAAAACGCTTTTCATTGCGGGACATATAATATCTACTGTGGCTATTAATTACTCTTTTTTGATGGTCTTGGCTTTATCGTGGTCTCAATATATCGCCATGAAATGTCCACACAGTTTCAAAAGAATCGTGACAAAGAGGAACGCGTTAATATTTCTTTTACTGAGTCTGGCGTACTTACTCTGTTTCACATCTTTGCAGTTCACGGGAATGGATAAAAATATTTTTCTTAAAGTTAGCCTGGCTGTTAATTCCACGTTTCTGTCAGTCAATTTGATGGTGATTTTGTTGCTACTGAACATCGAGTTCCGACGCCTTATTAATCGAAAGCACGCGTCCGAAAATAGTATTCAGAGCATTTCAGCTGACATCTCTTCGTCGTTGAACGCAAGACCCAAACGAAAAAGTTGCCTTGAAAAACTCCAAAACCAGTTCACAGTAGTTGCGATGTATCTGTCAACTATCCTTCTACTTTCAGCCTTGCCTCACGTCATAACAGCCCACATATATATTTACTGGGGAACCAAGTTATCTCCGCAAGCCGTTCTAAATTTTGAGATCGCTCTCCAAATCACGGATCTGCTGCTGTTTCTCAAAGTATGCCTGGACACTTTTGTTTATGTGTGGCGCCTGCCTATATATCGCCGAACGATCAAGATGCTGTTATTCCGCCGACGGAAATTATATTCGGAACAACAATGTTGACCGTTTTAAATAGCAGTGGTAGATTCTGACTCCCTCTTTTAAAAGAGCCTTATTGGGCGGGGGGTGGGGGGTTACCATGTACTTATCATTAGGTAACCGCCCCGCCTTGCCAAGTCAGGTTGGCCATTTTGAATAATTCAGGACCTCTTGCATTCAGAGGAGGTCACCCTGATTTGCAGACGCTTTTGCAAGATTTGAAGTCTTTGGATCCAGAATAGACTTCTTAACATCACGAGTGCAAACTGAGGCGTTTGTTAAAGTTTGGAAGAAATATGTTTTACCGCAGAACAGGTTCTTTTTGTTGTTGTGTTGTCCTAAATCAAAACTCGTCGAAAAAGTTCGCTGCGAATTGAAGTTATTGCGGCAACGTCCATATCATTAATGCAACCATAAACACAATGAATGCTACAAACAGTTCTACTTCCCCTGTTTCAGACGATGGTTTCGACATAATAGGGGTTCTTCTATTAGTCATTGGCTCCCTAGCTGTTTCGACCGTTGTGAGCAATGGAATGTTTCTGTGGACTTTTTACAAAGATCCCCTGAAATGTCTGCGAACGCCATCTGCGATTTTCATCGCTGGTTTATCGAGCGCTAATTTTCTCACTGGCCTGATAGTGGAGCCTGCTTATATCGGCATGATAATGTTGTCAGTCCTTCACGAAAGAAACGTCCTCGATGTTGGGAGATTCTATCGATTTACGGAAGTTTTCAGTTTGGTCACAATGACCAGCTCCTTTCTGATCATGTTGGCTCTGGGAATAGTGCAGTATTTGTTGATCAAGCACCCCAGAGTTTACCAAAAAGCTGTCAGTCCGAGATCAGCGGTGATTGGAGTGGTTTTCATCTTCATTTATTCAATCTTCTTTGCCGTGTTGCCTGATATCACTGGCGCCGACAAATATTTTCTTTTTTTTGTTGACCTTTTTATCCATGACACTCTGTTGACAATAGTCCTTGTTATTCTTTACATCATGATATACCGTGCATTTCGCAAGCTGGCTCAACGGCATCGCGATGCAGAACTTGGAGACAATGCCGAAGGACAAGAGCCTTCTGTCGCGCAGACAGAGTCCGAGCAACAGCGTCGCCAGGCAGAAAAGGACTTTGTTTATGGAACAATCATTTTGACAGCTGTTCTGATAATAACAGTTTGGCCTTTCTGCATAGCTAGTTTCCTTATATTGTTTCATGAAGCCTCAGAGGGAACTCTTTTTGCAGTGGTGACCACATATTTCATCTTTCTGTGGAAATTCACAGTGGATCCATTTGTATTTGCATGGCGTCTAAGGAAGTACAGAAAGTCATTGGTGTTGGTTATGCAAAGAACCTGTCCATGCAGCAAGCCATCATCGGGACTAGGAGCCACATACCAAAGACAGGGTTCTAGAATGGCTGTTCCTCAGTCAGAGACTGATGATGATGATGATGATGTGCAGGTGACCGTTGTAGATGGCAGTGGCCAAACACAGCCACAGGTTGCTGTTGTGTAATCATATCCTAGTGGGAAAGAGGGGTGGTCCATAATTACAGTATTTACATGAAAAAGCACCACCCCTGAATAAGTGCTGCACATAACAACCTCCTTGTTCCTAATATTCTTGGTTTGTGCCCTAATCTATAGAACAAATTGCCAAATGACAATTAAGTGTAGTTCTAGTGGTGGAACTTTTAAGCACAAACTCAAGACACACCTTTTTAGATTTATAGCTTATTAATTTTACATATTTTAGACATATTATTGCATACCTTATGGCATGAAATTTTTGCGGGATTTAACTTTCAAGAATTTGGCATATTTTTTCAATGATCCACGAAAATAAAATGCCATTAAAATAGACTCCGGCCAAAATAAGTCTGACAATGAATTTCAATTAGTACTTCATGTAGTATTTTACATGTTTTACCTGGCCCAGTTGGCTTAATTTACACCTTACCATAGCCATTGAATTCTAATCAAAGACTTGGACATGAATTACATACATGTAGTAAAATTAACAAGATAACATATTTCTTTGTTGTTATATTCAAGTAACGTAAGTGAAAAACCTAGTAGATCTGCAAAAATTTGTTCCAAGTGGAAAAGTCTGAAATCGTGAAAATTTGTTCCCATGAAATGTAAAAATTTGACAACCTGCAATTAAACTCCTGTGACAATTTCATGCCACGGTAGTGAAGGTTATCATATATCCATGTAGCCTTTGCAATATAAATACCTAAATTATTATTATTATTATTATTATTATTATTTTTATTATTAATTATATATTCTTATGTACATAGTTAGTTTTTTATAGTTTCTCAATTTTTAGATTGTAAAATTAATATATATCATTTAAAGCACATTTGGCACATTCTGGAAAATGTGCCATATTATCATTATTATTACAAAACAACAAAAATATATTAAGTGCTGCACCCCGCAACAACATATGCAACACTTTTTTTTTACTGTTTTTGCAACACGAAAACACTACTTACAAAATATACGATTACTGACAAAACTTACAATACTTAAGACTTAATACAATAAATTAATAAGTAAATAATTTACTTATTAATTTATTGTATTAATACAATGATTATTAATACATCAGTTGTCCTACAATTAGTTAACACAGTTGTTGTAAGGAAAAATAAAAAAGTCAATAAACAAAGAAGTATAGGGAAAAGGGCACGGACAGGAGAGATAGTGGCTTACTATCTTAGCTTACTTACAACTCAGATTAAACATTCACAGTAGTTAAAGTGCATATGAAGTAAAAAAAGAATTTCCTTGGTTTGATAGTGCTTTACTATCTTTATCTAAATTTGTGGGTTTCATCGAAAAGATCCTTCCCATTGTGAAATTATTCGGCTCGAAAGTTTTGAATTTTCCGCCAGAAAGTGTCTCTATCGAGCGCGCGCGCCAAAGCTATTGTATTACAAGGCTGTGACGTAGAAAATACTTCAACTCACGAGTATCATGGCGGCAAAGGAGTAGTCTTCGACCTCGGCGACTTTCTGTCTGTCTGACAGAGACTCTGTAGAAGACATAATTTCATCACAGTCTGACATTCTTTTGAAGAAATGGAACGAAACACACTGTGAGCATACAAAAGAACGAATCTCAAGTATTTTCGACGTCATCAACACAATGGATATCGACAACTCGTTCCCAGTCTCCAGGACACTGATTTCTGCAAATTGTGCTACTTTGGACAGCAAAAAAGAGGCCTTAATTTTTTTTCTGACAAATTTCTTTTATCATTTCGAAATAAAGACATAATAGCCTCCAAAAAAAGACAAAATAAAAAATTACTTCATATGCACTTTAAACATGTTTACATTCTAGGAAGATAAGGAAAAACTCTATAAAGTTAGGCCGTTTATAAAACCAAGCAAGCCATTCCACTTTTTTTCGAATGAAGTTTTTGTCCGAGTGCTTTTCTAACAACGCATGGTATTCAATTTGTTGAATCATGCCTTAAAGCTGTGGGAATGTTTGCTTCATTCTACAGGCGTGAATAAAATAGCATGCAAGAAGAGTACAGAAATCAAGTAGAGATGATGCAGAGGTTTTAGTGTTTAAGCTTAGTGTTAATACTTTGTTTATTTTGTCATTGTCGGAAAGTAGACCTTGAGTGATTAGCCAGTTTTCCGAGGCTTTTTTGAATCACTTGAGTTCAAGGGTAGCGATTATCTGATGACAAAGTAGAAACGTAGAACACTATTATCCAATAAGACAACCTGTCTAGGCTGTACTAAACCAGGGCTGTCACTAATTTTTGAAGTAGCCAGAAACATTAGCCAGGAGAATGATTGAATGGGCGTGATTAAAACTACCTCACGAGGTAGTTTTGATCTAAGCCACACAAAACACATTTGTGCAAATGTCGTCTCCTTGTTGGGAAGTTGGATGTTGGGAAGGAGGCCTTGGTTGCCCTTCCCCTTTAGTCATTTGTAATCTTGTGACTTATTGCAGAACTGACATCTCATGCTCATTCTTCGTAGCTTGATCGACTCAAGTCAAGATGTTATCCTGCCTCCTCCCCATATCCTTTCTACCCTCTTTCTTACTTTTTTATAGTGCTGTATTTATTGGTTTGTTATTATGGTGTTTTTAATGCCCTCATCTTTTCTGGGCCACATCTAATGAATGTATTATTGTTATTGGATAGTCATGTAGAATTAATTAAAGTGGCTATGATCCTTTGCTCTTCAGCCAATATGATTAGTTTATAGATTTAGTTTAAAGTGCACATGATTTTTTTTTGGTAATCTGAAAAAGGTGTTTTAAGAATTATTTTGTTGGGAAAATAAGTCACTTGAAGTGGTGGAAACATATTTTGACAAGTGACGCAAGTTGGACATATTAGACAAGGACCTGGGTTCTAGTGACATCATTAGTGTGTTTACAACTGAGCGCGTCACTCGTTAAATGTGGCTGAAAGCAACACATATTTTAGCCTCGGGTTCGTCCCCTTCTCTGTTATGTTTTGTTGTGATCGAACAGACAAATGACGTCACAAATACCTTTTTGGCTGTGCTGAAAATGTCACAAATTTCATACCCCGGCAGGAGTTTTCAAACTGCTAAAAATAGTGGATTCTCCTGGTGCAAAAGAGAAAAACGATTGAAAATGAAATAAAGGTGATATCAACAACATAAAAGCCTAAAATACAACAAAGTGAAATTTCACTTCAAGTGCACTGTAAATCTATACTAAAAACATATCTTTTTAAATGCGCTTTTAATCTAAATTAGTTGACTTGTCTTTTTGTTTTTACTAGTTTTTACATGCCTAATTTTAAATTAGTTTTTACCTTTTTAACAAAATAGATGTAAAGAGCTTTAAGAATGGATATGGATAAGCGCTATATAAGTGTTGTTATTGTTATTATTATTAAAGTGTCAGTTCATGTGTTGTTTTAGAATAATAATTATTGGTACCGTACTATCCTTAAGGATAAAGAGCCACGCCCATCACAGTATTTTGACTGTCGGTTTTAACTTTTTTTTTTAATTGCAACAATGAAAAATTGTTTAGACTTAAACATATACCCGTAGCCACCCCCATAAAAATATCCTGGATTTGCCCCTGCATTAAACAAGATCTTTGATACATTTTAGGGTGTTTTACGAAAAATTTCCGACGAGCATCCCCGTCATTTTTATACGGGCATCCCCTCCCCCCTGGTCGTCTGCATGGCGTAGCCTGATAATGATCATGATATCATCCTGCGTCAATCTAGAATTTTAAAGAGCAAGAGCAGAGATCGGTTATCAGTCAGGCCACATGTTTACGAAGGTGACAAATGGCCAACATTCGATCTGACCTCAACTTCAGTGCAACGATGGCCAGAAAAAAAACGAGGAATGGCCACACGCACGGCCACGCAGGGGGAGGAGGAGTGCGTGAGAATATAGCCGAGGGAGATCTGGGGACCAAATTACCCGGATCTTCCGCTCGCAGCAATACTGGATTTCTTCTGGGGTAGTGAGGATAGTATTTATATAACTTTGTGTGTTTCGAGGCATACCTAAAGCACGTAACTATTGTTTATTTATTTTTATTTTTTCTGATGTTTAAATTCCTTAAAGGTGTTCTTTAGCTAAATTGCAGAATACCCGGCCCACTTATTTGCATCTCATTGAATAAGAATAGTGCCTATTGTTATTTGCCTCGTTCTACAAAACGAACCGACAAATGTAAATGAATGGGCCGGGTATTCAGGAACAAGCATTCGGTTGCGCCTGGAGCCTAAGTTGTGCTGCGTGGGCGAGAATAATAGAGTCCTAAAGCGGTGACGTCACGTTGCCATGACGCTAAAATTCTCAGTTCCAAACAAACCCGCATTCCATTCAAAATGGCAACGCTATCTATAGCTTCGCTGCTTTCGTTCTTCTTAGAAGAAAAGAAATCCATCAAAAAGGGAGAAAACCACTTTAGGTCAGATCACATAGAGGCATTTACTTATCAGCAGGGTGTTTTACGTGGAGAGGTACACGCAAGCATGAAGAAAAAGGTTTATAAAGTCACGGTGAGTGAAGCGAAATGTTCGTTATAAACTCTGGTCAACTTAACCCGGTCACTTATGAAACCATAATCTCGTCTTAAGTCAAATTATTTCATACTTTATGTGAATTTTTATAGAGTGAATACGTCTAAAATGGAATTTAGAGCCTTTCTTTTAGCGTGATAGCGTTCACGAAAAAAATTATAAGCTTAGTTCGTAACGCTCATTAATTGTTGACATCGTAGGTCAGGTACAATTTACTTGCAGAAATTGACATACAATCTCACCGAATTTGCCGATAAGAAACTTATTATCCGTACTAAATGTATTTCATCCTAACGTCTTGCAGATTTACTTGGACGAGGAACACGAAATAAAATCGACCGAGTGCGAGTGTCCAAGAGGAAAGTTTAAATGTAGTCACGCGGCCGCCCTTTTTATTCACGGTATTCACAACCTGAGCCGAACCGATGTCGAATGCCAGTGGAGAAAAAGGAAGTCAAATACATCACTTTCCACTCAAGCGGTTACAGAAATGTTTCCCCCGCCAAAGAAGTATTCTGCTTTGTCGAGAGAGCCGACGCAAGCTGATCGTTCTGCGTTGTATGCAGATCTAAAGGAATATGGGAGGTTTACTGGACTTTGCTGGCTGCTCAGCCCCGAGCCACCAGTTGCTAAAAAGCTTCCCATTCCAACCATAGAGGAAATAATTTTTTCCGACGAGTTTCTTCAAGCCATAGGACTTCAACAGCAACTGGACTGTTTGGTTCGCCGATCCAGAATTCAGGAAGCAGAAATTTCTCGGATAAGTGAGGTTACTGTTGGTCAGAGAGACAACCCTGCCTGGCATTTGGCAAGAAAAGGGCGCCTTACAGCTAGCAACTTCGGTTCCGTCCTCAAGGCAAAGAGAATCACTCCTTCATTGCTAAAACGTCTTCTTGGGGAGTATGACTTGTCGAGGGTAAAAGCAGTTCAATGGGGAGTGAACAATGAGGAGGAAGCCCTTAAAGCATTCACCCTCAAAACAGGAAAAACTGTCCAAGAAACTGGAATCTGGTTTCATTCTTCTGGAATCCTTGGTGCTTCCCCTGATGGGATTGTTGACGATGACGCTGTACTTGAGGCCAAGTGTCCATACACGGAACGCAACCTCACAATAGAAGAGGCAGTAAAGTCAACAACATTTTGCCTTGAAAAAAGTGCAAGTGGACAGGGCTATGCCTTAAAAAAAGACCATGTGTATTGGCATCAGGTTCAGGGTGAAATGTACTTCTCAAATAGGAAGTTTTGTTATTTTGTTGTGTGGACAACAAAGGATGTAGCTATTGTAAAAATAGAAAGGGACGAATCATGGGCAGCAAACATCCCTTTGTTAACAGAATTTTATTTTGACCATATTTTCCCAAAAATAGTGGAAGGAGAATTGTAGTTTGTTTAATAGTTACGTCTAGTGCTCTCCTTTAACCCTTTCACCCCTAAGAGTGATCAGCATCAAATTTCTCCTTGTAATATTAATGTCTTATCAATCAAAAAGGTCATGAGAATTAAGGACATGATCACACAAGATGAGTTCTTGATAACCAAACAATTTCTCCCCACTACTTCTATAGGAAATGTATATGACTAGAAATGAGAAGTGTCAACAATCAAAATCTCCCTACTACTTTTAATTTTTAGAGATCAAAGCAATTTTCTTTGGTGATCATTTCTTTAATTCTTGTGTCCTTTTCTCTTGATTATACAGATATTGTGAGGAGAATTTTGATTTTGGGCATTCTTGGGACTTAGAGGGTTACCAGCCACCTAGTATTCATTAAACTTAATGGAAAAAGATCAAGGGTACTGAAATATTATTTTTGGACAACTTGGATACCTAGTGGTCTGGGTTTTCTAGGTGGGAGGTACTCCCTCCTGGGAGTGGTGAACCCAACATTGGGTTATGATTTTCTCAGGCGATAGTCAAATAATGTTGTTCCATTTAAAGGGGCTTTTCTAATCATCCATTAGCAACCAAATGATAATCATGGGTCATTTCAGTCATCAAATTGAAGTTTATATGACTGGTGGTAAATATGGGTGCAAAGGAATTGTGGTAACAGCAAACGTGTGTGTGTACTAAAATAATATTGAGCATAACAGTAATTTTTTAAATAAAAGTATAACATGGTTTAGTTATTAAATGTTGCTTTCTTGTTAAATTGCTTTTAGTTTACAAATTAAAAATTGTTCTCGAGTGTAACAGTGTGACATGCCTTACCGTGGCCACCCAACAATATCAGGGAACACAAATTTGTTTAATGCGAGGAGGCATGACCATCAGCCAAATTTATTTTTGCGCTATTGTTGGCTCATGGTGTGACATAATTGAAAAAAAAGTTTGTCGGGTGACCACAGTAAGGCATATTGTACTGTAACAACAAAATTACTCAAAAACCATATCTTCACATCCCTCTTTGATTAAAGGAAATTGGAAATTAACAAGTGCAGCACACAATTGAAACAAAATATCAGCATAGCAGCGCAAAAAAGATGGAATGAAGTTTAAAATTCTGAAGTCTTTCAGCCTAGCATTGGCCCTTTCCACATGGATCCGGGCTTTGGCTATGGCTTTCGTTGCCTTTGCCTCGCTCTCTGTAAAAGTTCCATGGTTCAGGAATGGTGGGATATTGACATGGACACCATGTGGAACAATATCCTGGATTAGAAATCCTTTGTCAGCCAGGATCATATCTCCAGCTGCCAAGTGATTAAGGAGTCCGGACTGTTGCACAATGGCCTTGTCTGAAATAGAACCAGGATACAGCTGACTGACATAGGTTATTACTCCATTTGGTGCAACTCCGACAATAACCTTGAAGGAATTCATTCCTCGGTATGATGAATATGTGGCATTTTGCTGACTCATCAATCCAGGTGTAGCAACCTCAATGTCTGTACAGTCTATAACAATCCGACAGGATCCAAATTGCCTGAAGGAGGATGGTGCAGATAGCTTGTTTTTTCCCCGGGATGGAATTGATGTCATGAGGTCATCAAATAAAATGCCATGCAAAACATGGATAAATGTTATTACAATGTTAGAAATCGTGGCCACACTACAATGAAATAATTGGGCCAGGTGAAGGTTTGTATAGTTCTGTCGCACTTTCATTAAAGTAATAAAAATTTGATCTTCAAAACTGATGGTTTCCACTTTCCATCCAGCAAAATAGTTAATGGAATCTTTAAACCTGAGAGCATGCTTAACAGCAATGTTAAATACTTCTTTTGTTGGAAGACCTGTCTCCATTCGTATGACATTTCCTTCAAGCTCGGACACGGTGTACCTTTTTCTCTTGTACTGGACTTTTTGATCAAGTTCCTTTAATTCCCTGTTGGCTAAGTCGAGTTCTGCCTGCAGAATAACCTCATGTGTTGTTCGCAAGTTGTCTTCCCTGTCAGCTTCATCAACCGACGGTTGTTCATTTCTCTTAGCATTTTCTATCATCTCTGATAAAGACTGTCGCTTTGGCTCAGTTTTCTTTTTTTTCTTTGGCGGTGGTGCCCGCTGTTCAGCAAATAACATTTTTTTATTGCGGTCAAAGATTTCTGGACCATTGGCTTTCTGGCCGTTCCTAAAATGGCAGCTGCATACTCTTGAGTGCTTACTGGGCTCTCGATCTTCTCTCCTGTTGGAAAAAAAATTCCTTAAGCTTATTAAGTTGTAAATAAACAATTCTGTAATATCGACAACAACGAGCGAAAGCTAAAATTAATGAGGCTTGCAAAGTCAACTGAACTGCGAAATCGGCAAAACGTAAACGTCTCAATCGATCGAGTGTAGGTACTTACAACGGGCTAAATTCTTTCTAAATTTAGAAACATGGTGAAAGAAAAATTTCAAAGCCCTCACTAAGGAAAATAGAAAGCTAATGAAGACAATCAAATGATCTGAAACTTCGTTCGATCAATCTGAAACTTCGTTCGATCAACGATTCGCCTTCGTTTCGAGTCACCCGTTCGCATGAATTTGAGTCGGTAAAGCTCGCTTAAAACCATGGAATTTACATCAAACTCTAGCAATTATAGCATTCACGAATATCAGTTCTTACCTTATAAGTCGAATCCATCGCCTGTACTCGTCGTTCATCTTTGTAGCGCTTGGAAAAGCGAAGAACGAGCAAGTGTTGCCTTCCGATGTATGGCTACAGGTCGGGGCAAAACAGAAAACCATTTTGCCCGTTCGACCCTCTTCCTGTACATTAATAAAACACTAGATGATCCTTTGATGATCTTTTAACCTTTTCTGCTCTTGTTGTTGTCTTTTGTGTGATTACAACGGATAATTAGAGGTTTTGACCTTTTGAACAAAGACTACGTGACCTACGCGCTGGTGCTTCTGGCTTCTGTTTGGAACTGAGTTTTTTAGCGCCATGACAACGTGACGTCACACTTAAGGACTCTATTTGGTCTTCCCCTTATTTGCAGAAGAGATTTCCCGAGCGTCAAGAGTTCTAACTGAAAAACTTGTAAAAGCGCAGACGAAATTCTCTTCACCGCAAAAGAGCTGCCCTCAAGCTTCCTGGGAGAAGATCGCTGCAAGTTCCTTTTGACGCATAAAACTTGACATTTAAAACTGCGAAGTTTATCGCCACGGCTACATCATGAACTCAACAACTGCTCCGACAAACAGTACGAACAGTACTGCCAGCTACGACGATTTCGACAACGAATTACGCATTTGGTCGATGCTTTTTCTCCTGGGCTTTGCTCTTCTATCTGTTGCAACTGTTGTGAGTAATGGCATGTTTTTATTGACGTTCTACAAAGATCCCCTGAAATGTCTGCGAACGCCATCTGCGATTTTCATTGCTGGTTTGACGAGCGCTAATTTCCTCACTGGCCTGATTGTGGAGCCTGCTCTTGTGTTAATAATCGTCTTTCAGTTTGTGGATGACAAAGATACCAATTTTGACAGCTTTTATCGTTTTGCCGAAGCGTTTAGTTTCGTCACCATCACAAGCTCCTTTCTGATCATGTTGGCTCTGGGAATAGTGCAGTATTTGTTGATCAAGCACCCAAGAGTTTACCAAAAAGCTGTCAGTCCGAGATCAGCTGTGATTGGAGTGGTTTTGATCTTCATTTATTCCATCTTCTTTGCCGTGTTGCCCGAAATGACTGGCATAGATAAATTTGTTTATTATTTCGTTGACCTCATAATCCACAATACACTATTGACAGTAATCCTTGTCATTCTCTACATCATGATATACCGTGCATTTCGGAAGCTGGCTCAAAGGCATCGGGACGCAGATCTTGAAGAGGACAGCGAAGGTCAAGAAACGGAATCTGAGCAACAGCGTCGCCGGGCAGAAAATGACTTTGTTTATGGGACAATCATCTTGACAGTGTTTCTGATAATAACTGTGTGGCCACTCTGCATAGTTATGTTCATTGCAACGTTCCTTGAAGTCTCAATAGCAGTCTGGATAGCTTGGATGGTCACAGAGTTCTTCTTGATGTGGAAATTTGCAGTGGATCCGTTTGTTTTCGCATGGCGTTTGAGAAAGTACAGGAAGTCGTTGCTGCTGGTTATACAGAAATACTGCTCATGTTTCAAGCTATCAGTACCAGGAGCTACATACCAGAGACAGGATTCAGGAACAGCCCTGCCTCAGTCAGAAAATGACGATGACGGCGATGATGATGTGCAGGTGACTGTCGTAGATGGCAGCAATCCAACAGGGCAGCAGGCTGCTGCTGTGTGATCATATCCCGGTAGGGTGGAATAATGGCAGGGGTATACAGTAGTAGTTAATTTTGAGAACACTCGCCATCCAGGCTAAAAGATTTTCAGAATGCATTTGCCCATATAAGTAGTTTTTATTTATCCAAAAACAAAATCCCACTTCATCTCCTGTGAACAAAAATCTCTGCAGAAAGAAGTATATAGTAAACAGTAGAAAATAACACACTAATATGTCTTCAGTAAAATATTATTCCAATAACTTCACCCTTGAAGCCCCATTATAGTGATCAGCATCAAATTTCTCCATATCACTGCTTAGTTACACAGAGCTTGAGGTCAGGAGAATTAAAAACATGACCACACAAGATAAATTAAAGAACTTCTCCCCACTACTATAACATAGGGACAAGAAAGGAGAATCTGTATTTTGATTTTGGGGATTCCAGAGTTAACCCTAAATCACTTCCAGAGTCATTATGGAGACATGTAGTGTAGTTCTGACTTGTGGACGAAATCCTATGGTGTGACCATTCAAATGAAACCTCTTCAGCAGTACTTTTGCATGGTACCATTTGTTTTTCAATACTTTACAAAATGAAATTTAGGAATTTTCCTGAATTTTGACATCAAAGGAGATGCAAAACTGTCTGAGTTAGCAAAAATTTGAGTTATTGAGGGTTATATTCTGTAACAAAGGGATGCAAGAGAAACTATATGTGGTTCAAGTTAGAAAAAAGTTTAAGTTACAGGGAGTTTGAGTTACCGAGATTCTGTGTCTTACAAAACACAAAATGCTAGATACATAATGCTGATACAGTCCAGAAGGTTTTTATTAGAAGAAGGTGAAAATTACTCACCAACCTGTGTGGGTTGAGGTTCAATTTCTGCTTACCAGTATTGTTAAGTAGAATTAGTTAAACTTTGTTAAAACAATCGGTCATAAATATTTCACCTTTTCAAGCCAAAACAACAAAGATCTATAATAATAATAATAATAAAAATATTTTACATTTATATAGCGCGAACCTCTATATGAATATAATCAGTTGCGCTTTACATTTTTATGAGAATGAGAATGAGATCGGACGTCAGCTCATAAAGGCGCCTCAGGCAGCCGCTATCAGTCTAAAACCTGGTTTTAGTTCGTTTACACAACACAATACATTCACTCGCTCATTGGTCACCAAAGTCACCCAGGACTAATAAATATTTTACCTTTTCAAGCCAAAACAACAAAGATCTACACCTGGTTTTAGTTCGTTTACACAACACAATACATTCACTCGCTCATTAGTCACCAAAGTCACCCAGGACTAATAAGAGTGAATAGGGGGGAGGGGGGGCAGCCTCCCCCTCTCCCCTGGGCCCCTCCCCTAGATCAACCACTGATGGGTTAAGCTCCCGCCATGTAGGCCACATGTGGCCGTATGAGACATTGAGCATTTACCTTTTGTATTTACCAGTTGTTCCAGTGGAAAAACAAATGGAACTGTTTTGGAAGAGTTCATCCCAACAGAAATTTTCCGGGGAAAAGGTAAAATACCTTTCAAGGTATTACCTTTTTCCTCGCTTTCACTTGAATTATCGGAATTTTCTGTTCCATTTGTTCGCATCACTAAATAAGGAAGCTTGAAGATGGTGAATCACTTTGAAGAAGGAAATTTACACCAAGTTTATTCGTGTGAAAATTGCCACTTTTCATCAGCTATTTTGACAGATTTCCTACAGCGTGATTGCAAAATTACAGGTATTGAGAAAGATGGAAATTTTTTATTTCCGGTAGTTGTTTTACTTTAAAACTGTTAGGAATCGTGCTTGCTGCATGCTTGGCATGGGATAGCAATTCGCATAATTGAAGTAGTCGTATGTAGCAAAGAATCAGAGCTGGAATTCTAGCGTTAACTTAAGCGAATAAGTAAATAAATAAACAATTGTTTTGCATTTATGGGTAAGCTTATAAAAGTATTTGCCTATTAATTTTTCCTGACCTCATTTTGTTTTTCACCCCCAGTGCCTGTCGGCATTCTGTAAAATACAAATGGTACAGGTCATTCCTGTTTCGTTTTCCTTCAGTGAGAAAAGTCCAGTACCATTTGTTGGAAAATTCTAACCAGAAATTCCATTGAAATGTTAAGTGCTCATTATCTTCATCTTTACCCAGTCTTAGATGTAATAAGTTTATTTACCAAGCCATCAGTAGCTAGTTATTCACTCTACTCCTTTAACAGAGGGAAGATTTCAGGGCTGTCAATAATGTGTGGGTGCTGGGGATATCCCACTTATGTCCAGGATTGCAGATAATTAGATGCATGACAAATTTTGATATCCAAGACGAAGTGTCCCATTAAGTCTAAGTGTAACTATCTTTTTTGAAATGTAAGGTAAGCATTAGTGTTAGTGTTGTTTTTAGGTTAGGGTAAACGCACCTGTTTATCTTTACTTAAAGAGCAGAATTTAGGGGACACTTTGTCTGAATTTTTGAAAACAAGTGATGTTGAAGTTGAGTAGAAGAGCAAGAGGACACTTTGTGACGCTTATTAAATTTGTCATGCATCTAATTATCTGCAATCCTGGACATAACTCGGATATCCCCAGCTACTACAGCTATGAGCCCCACCTACTTTGTTTGTCAAACAAAGAATTGCTACTAATAGAACGATAACTATTTTCCCCAGTTACAACACTGAACTTGTACATACATGTGTGTGTTACTGAAGGACCTGAAGTTTTATGAAAAAAGAAAACCCGTTTCAGTGATATTTTTAACAAAACATGTTTAAACCATTATAACGGTCTTCAGTTGTAGTGAGAATGACAATATTCAAGTTAATATATAGAGAGCTCTCTATAAAGCAATGACAATTACAAGTGTTATTAAAGTTGTATAAACTAATTAAATAAAAAATAGTTGTCCATGGGACTATAGTATTTGTAATGGAGTTTCTTACCAGCCATATGTAATATGCTGAGGATCAAAATTAAGAGGAATTGTGAATACAGACCAAAGACAGAAAGAAATAAGTCTTCTAACTGTTTAATAGAGTGGTTTCAATATTGAGTGTCATAAAACCAAAGTATTTACTCTGGCCAATCACCATAATATGCATGTGATATGTGCACACTACATCATTTATTTCATTTCACAACAGACATAGCCAATCCAATGAACCAATTCATAACTCAAGGCAAATACATGTGACCTGTGCCTGAAGCATGCGAGAATGCATGCAAGTGAGTCACACTTGGTTTTGTTTTACTTCTGATTGGTTGAGAAAGTGGCATGAATTTTTTTTAAAGTGTAGTTAATCCAGATTACATCATAATAGATGATCTGCCACTTTTTAAAACCAAAGCAAACACTAGTTTCTTTTGGCGCTCAATGATTTTAAACCACTGTAACATAACTACACTGATTTTTTTTATCAAAAGATGGATTTTTCTTCTATAGAAGAAATTGTTCTTTGGTTTTAAGATATAAGTGAAGATTAATTAGGCTCACAAAGCAAAATTGTTCAAGGAATGGACACCAGTTATGCAAACTTAAATTTAATATAAATACAACATAATAATTGTTAAACATGCAAGCAAGGGATGAGGGCATAATAGTGCGAGGGCTTGTCAAACCCCTGGGGGTGGGACTCCCATATAAAAATAATGGGGTAATCAGAAATATTTAAAAAGAAATAATAGTTAAAAGAATCTTGTTTTGTGGATGTGGCAATAATGTACCCTAAGAGGTACCAATATTCTAAAATAACACATCATATTCTGCTATATTTTTTGACTAACAGTGGTCATAATGTTTTTTGGAACCTGAGCGGTACCAATCTACAAATTTTGCCCCCCTAAAAGTTACGATGATTACCCCTGTCATTTTTATATGGCAGTCCCCCCCCCAGGTTTTTTTTTTTTCTGTTAGTAAAATATTGCTTGTTTAGAAACACTCTTTGGAAGAGTATAAATCTTTTAAGGACCTACCTACATGTCAATAATTTAATTCCATGGTGTCATTATAGTTAGTTTTGATTTTTAGTGTGTTTTATCTCATACATTTTAATCTTGTAAATATTTTTGTACTTTTATTGTACTTGATATTAAAATTCCACTGTAGGGCAATGTTGCAAGATTTTTTCTTATTTATCCTGCTTTCCACCCAGGCTTCCTGCTGTCTCTTTTTCCCGCTAGCCCACCCTTGAGTGCACGATTAAATATTAAAATACTGGATAATTATAAAGAATCAGTTTCACCTACAGTTTGAAGTAAGCCTTTTTCCCCTTTTTCTCATCCTTGTATTAATTTATTTTGTGATCAATCGGAGTTACCATAAAACAACGAGTACACATGTGCTGAAGGGTCCACCGGTTCTTCAATTGAGTGACACCAATAGATAAGTTCCTCACTCTCTACCATTACATTTTTTGTGTTTGTTTTTTTTTTTTTGGGGGGGGGGGGGGGGGGGGTGGGGGGGGATGTTGGATGATTTTGAAAAGCAATATCCTGCAAGTCAACTCTCTAAAGGAAAAAATATCCTGCCACTGCCAAGCCAAGCCAAATTGAGGCTTTGCTTTTTAATAAAAAAAAGTAACAGCAACAGAGCTAAAAGAAATAATAATTCGAGCACACACAAGATCACTTCATGCCCCGATCACAAGTCTAAGGGTTTGCCCCCAGAGGACCATAATGGGGGCAAAATTTGTAGCTAAAATCTAAATCAATTTTGTTGTTCATCACAGATTCTTAATAAAAAGTGGTTCATCTCCAAGTTGTGGTCTGATATCTTTCATAGCTGGTTTGAAATTCTTTTGGTGTCCCTATCCTTATTGGTTCCACAAAAAATGTTTCCTCGCCATTCTCGGTTAACTTATCAAATAAATACCTTAGGGCGTTTGTTAGAAAACTTGGTGTAAGATCCAAGTGTAACATTTTTTCCATAATTCGTTTTTTTCCCTTTTTGCGTACGTTAATTAGGCTTATAGTTTATTTCATCCCTTTGTTTAGTTTCTTTGCGCGAATTTAAATGTTAAGTTATGTGTGTTATTTTTCGCCCCTCGTTTGCGTCTCTTTGCTTTTTCATCTTCATTAGCGCCTTTTTGGTTTCTCTAGTTTTCTTTTCTGCATATTCAACCGTATTTTTACATCGCCGTTCGGCAGTACAATTTTGCAGTTAATTCTGGTCCGCGCTTAGCGCAGTTCTTTTCAGTCAGTTTCAAAGCTCCGCGCTTTACGCAGTTCACTAACACAGCAGTTTTCTCTGGCCGTAAAAATGTAATTGTGTTTCACTCCTCGCTTTATCGCAGTTTCATTGTTTCTTTATGCCGAATTTTGGGTTTACCTCGGTGTAAAAACCTCTGACTTTTTTCTTTGTTTTCTACCTTTGTTGTTTAGTACCTTTTGTTTTCTTTGTTTTACGTCACCCGTGAGTTGGCAGGTTTTTACACCGAGGATGAGCCCGAATTTTCCTTAGTCGCAACTTGTTATTTTTTTGCTCTTTTACTGTTTTTAGTTTCAACCCACGCACAGCTACGCTCTTCGTACCACGTACGCCTGTTATCAAATAAACCTTCGTTTATTTAATGGATTTGGTTTGTGGTGTTGATATTTCTGGCCACGAGAGTTGTTCGCTTTTTGCAGTTTCACTTGGTACGAAAAGGCATTTATGACCATGACGTGTTAAGTATACAGAGAGTAACACAGGTAACTGAGTTTGGCGTAGGGCTTTAACTTTATTGATAAGTTTCATGCACCTCAACGAGTGATTAAAAATTGTGCTCAGTGCTCTCTGACTCTCTATGATTTTATTGTCGTTATTTTATCCGTGGTGAGATTTATTCTGACGTCCAAAAATGTGTTTCCTTTCCGAGAGCACGGGAGACAAAAGGCAGCAAAAACAAAATCCCCAAACCTAATTTTTGCTCCTTTTCGCGCTCCTTGCCTTCAAACGCCTCCCGTGCACTCGAAAAGGAAACAGAAAAGAAAAGACTGCTGCACTGGCCAATGTTTAGTTCAGGAGCTGATCCAGGCTGTGTCCCACGGTGCACCGAACACCCCCTACACCCTAGGTGCATGCTAACTAGAAATAAACGCTCGCTTTGGAAATGTGTCATAAAGATCATAAGTTTTCGTTTACCTGGACGGTTGAGGCATTTAGGTACTGCACCTTAGCTAATTAACAATTGGTTCATGCTTTACCGTGCACTATCGAGTTATGGAGCACGTGGGAAGTTTGGAGAGCACGAAAGAAGCGTAAGAGTTGCCAGAGGCGATAGCCGAGGGCAACTTTTCTTGAGTGCTCTCCAAACTTCCCACATGCTCCATAACTTGATAGTGCACAGCTAAAAGCATGAACCAATCCACCGTAGGAAAAAAGATGGCGGCTGTTCATTTTACCACAATACCTTGCGGACCTAACATAGCACATAAGGCACAAAGAAAGCCAAATTTTTACAATATTTGTTCCAGTACTAAGGACAATGTGTAGACCAGGTTTGAAGATTTTATAACTTTTCTTTACATTTTTATGAACGTTGTTAAGGTTTTTGTGCGCTAAGAATTATGGGTAAATGTACCAGTCGCCATCTTTTTTCCTACAGAGGATTGTTTTATAACATAGCCGGTGGAATTGTGCATCAAATCCGACGCGAATTCTGGCGAAGCGATTTGCTCACGCTATCAGCGTGCACTATCGGGATTTTGAGCACGCTAACGGAAACTGAATTTGATTGCGCGGCTCTGCTAGCTATGTTATAATACAATTCAAGGGAACCCTACCTAAGGATCACAATACCAAACAGGTACGCAAAGCGTACGTGAAGATATAATAGCGCTTAAAATGATGCTATGGACAGAGATTAGGGCATTGTTTTTGTTCTTCATTTTAATCGTACAAAGTGCTTATAACCGATATTTTTGCAACTATGACAATGTCAATGCACTAAGCAACAGAACTGATTTGTATTTTTCTTACATTGAAATTTTTCCGATTATCACGCAATTTTGTAACAATACATGAAACGAGCTACGAGATATAGTTAAGCCGTAAACGTAAGCAAGAAACTTAACTTAAAAATGGCTTTTAAAGCATTATTGTTTGGTTTAAATCGTTAAAGTGTAACATAACACGTGGACAGCTTCATAAGGCATAAATTATTTGCGGAAACATGACTGCTGAAGGTTTTGTGTGCGCGCGCTATTAAGGGCTGGTTCCCACTAGCGACGTAATCGGAAGCGGAGTTGGAGTCGGAAGCGTATGGAGCCTCATGTTCTAGTGTAAATTAAAACAACGGATTCGCAATCGGAATCGGAAGCTCGACGGAATCGGAATCGGAAGGATCAGAAGGTTTCCTTTTTCTTCCGATTCCGCTTCTCCTTCCGTCGCTTACTGTCCGCTTCCGTCGTTTTGATTTCCACTAGATCGTAAGGTTCTTACGATTCCGATTCCGCTTATGATTCCGCTTACGTCGCTAGTGGGAACCAAACTTTACCCGCTGTTGATTTTAAATACAACAATATTCCGTGTAAGAAATCATTTTGGTTCAGAATGTTTCATCATTTGTTCCTTCCTGCAACATATGATGTATGTTGCCCCAAATGGATAAACAAGTTAAAGAACATGTTATTTCATTAGCACTTTTCCCGATGAAGAGTATGTAAAAACACGCATAGAATATTTAACGTTTTTGAAACAATGGGTTTTCTTCACACACTCTGGACAAAACAAAAGGACTGCGCGGTTGCGGCCTTAATGCAAAATTGTCAGCAGGATAAGGAAATGCCCGGAGACAAGGAGAAATATCGTGCACACTAATGTTGCACGAAACTGCTGAGTGCGCAGTATGTCCAAACCTAAAATGTTTGCGAAGAAGGACGCGGAAACCGAGAAAGGACTACATAGAGACCGGCGTTTTGGCGTGAATTTTTATAACATTACGGTCGTTTTCATATAACTTTACTGCGCGGTGTTTCGAATTTCGTTGGGAAATTGAGTAGAGAACGTAATTGGGACTGACTTGGAAATGAAGCTGGCAACTTCATTCCTGCCAAAGTTAGCCTTCGGCCCGCGCTTCGCGAGGAATTAAGGGTCATTACGTTTTTTTTTTTACAATTTACACGGGGAAGAAATTTTAACACTCTTAATTCTTTTGTTTGCTTGTTTGTTTGCTAAATGAAGTTCACATAAACAAGCTACCAGTCACTCATTTTTTTTCGCCGATTAATTATTTGAACTGGAGTAATTCTCACTACAGGTAATTCAATATATACCTAATTCAATAAAGGTTGCTTTGGCAATTGGTCATTGGGCATTGGGCATTGGACATTGGGCATTGGAATTTGGGCATACGCAACACAATGCAATGCTTTGCTTGAGTAACCGCCAAAGTGTACAGCGTGCACAGAAAGATCCAAATTTTACACGGCAGAATCGTAATTCGTCAATAAAATTAATTGAGCTGGTGGTTCATTCTCAGATGAAGTAAAGGTATGGCATGAATTTGAAGCATTAATTCTTCAATATATATTTAAATGGACGAGAAAAAAGAAATAGAAGAAAGTTCACTTCTCTACTCACTATATTCTCCGCCGCCATGAATGAAATATTCGTAATTCTCCTCTCTGCAGTTCAGGAAAAAAAATATAAGTTGCAATAGTTGTCCCAATCTGACCAAATATCAACATTTTTAAAAGCAACTCTTAAAGTAATATAACGATTGGATTTTATGGATTTAGAAACAACAAAGCTGCAATTTAGAAGAAGGTAAATACTCACGTTGTGTGGAAACGGCAAAATTAGCAATTTTACGTCGGGTCTGTGAAGAGAACGCGAGCTATTTTCCCGCCAGTCATGCGCAGTCGATCATTTGGATTTTCCCGGGTCCTGTGGACAGCCTGTCTGACAAAAACTGCGGACTTCCGAATATAGGTTTTTTGGTTGATTCTGCTACAAGGTACAGTAATAAACATGTAAATAAGAAGCAAAGGACCGCGAACGAAAATGCTGCTGGTGTACATGGGATCTGGAGACGATCAAGTAAGCCAAAAAGGGTCCAAAAATAGGAATACAAATAAAGTAAGCAAGGCTGATACTACGTTGAACACTAAACGCGACAACGACATGATAGAGCCCAAACTGAAAGCCAAAATGCGACCGTGGACAGCTGTTTCGATCTTGTTTGGTCTCTTCAGCACGGTGTAGCAACAAAAATGAATGAGCGCAAATGAGCTCATCTGAGGTCATCACCACATGCAATTTGGTAGACAATTGGCGTTCACGCTGGTTTTTCTATATTTTTGCTGCTACACCGTGATCAGTTTTGGAAGAATTATCACCGGTACTTGTACTACAAAATAATCGTAATTACGGTAATCATGGATAGATGAATTACAAAAAATGAGTGGTGAACTGCTGGCGTTTCGCTAAAAACAAGCCCCACCCCCCTCAAACGCGCACGTGGTCGCACTGTAACATTTCTGCTTTTAGATAAAATTTGAATGCATTAGTCTTTTGCAAAAGGTGCTGTTATTCAAGCTCAGTCCTCCGGCTATATTCCAGTAGCATAACAAACAACTGAAATTAGAATTAAGCTTTTTCTACAAAACGTTTTATTGTAAAAATTCTGCGCACTACATACTAAGTAATAATTAGCTTAGCAATAAAAAATGACCCAACATTCCCAAGAAAGTTATATTTCTACATATTTCCCTATACAACCCATTTCTATAGAGCCCCAAATTCCTACTGATATGCAATAAATAGAAAAATCCTACAAAGTACAAATCAATTAACATTTACATTATAGCAGTCCTCAGTCACCATTCACCATTACTGGTGACTGTACTGCTGCAGCTATTTTGCAGCTATTCTGCAGCTATCAGGGCCGTAGCAAGGGGAGGGGAGAGGCCAGGAGGGGAGGGGCCAGGGGGGGCATGCCCCCCCCAGTTTTTTTGTTTTGTGATTGACATTCCGAAGTGTTTTACTTTTTACAATATTCATTGGTTTACTGAGACAGTGTAGAAAGTACTGAATTGACTCTGTTCAACTGTTGTGCTTCCCTTGATCAAGACAGTCAATGATTTTTTTTGCAACTATCATTAGAATTTTATTTGGAATATAAGAAAAATCTATGGAAATAGATATTGTTGTTTGTGTGATCATGTGTAATTACTTCACCAAGCCTTTTGGATCATGGAAATGTGCTGTGCTTTGTATAAATAAGTGTCAGTTTAGAAAGAGTTTTTATCTATCAAAAATTTGAAATTTGAAAGCCCAAAATGCTGGAAAATGCAATTTTAAACAATTTTCGGGGGGTGCATGCTCCCGGACCCCCCTAAAAAGGACGGCCAGAAGCCTGTCCATTGGGTCTGAAACATTTGTGCCCCCCAGTTTTTGAAGGCTTGCTATGGCCCTGTCAATTCACTGACTTTTGCATCAATTTCAAAAACACAATAGTCTTTACTTTATAGTTTGTTCAGTGAGGCACACTTGCAGAATAAATCTGGCAAAACATGCTCATAATACGGCAATAGGAAATGTTCAGTATTCTACAATACTTTTTATTGTAAAAAGTCTGCACACAACATACTAAGGAATAATAAGCTTAGCAATAAAAAAGAACCCAACATTCCCAAGTAATATTTTTACATATTTCCCTATACCGTAAACCTCCGAAAATAAGCCCTGGGCTTATTGCCCAACGTCCCTTTTTGTCGGGCTTATGTTGGGGTTGGCTTTTATTTGGTTGGAAATATTTGTTAAAAAAATCAATTGGGCTATTTTCGGGTGGCATTTTATGTCTTAAAATTTTGCGAGCCATTTGCACCAGAGGGAGTGTGGGTTCAAGGCAGTGGCATTGTATTGCCTTGCAAGTTCTATGTATACGTTCTATATATAGTTCTATGTATTCTATTATAAGTATGTATACGGCCAAAAGGAAAACAGATCAAGAGTGAGAAGAGAAATTCAAAAAGGACAGTAAACTTATAAACACTGGTTGTGCTCTTTTGTGTTGATGATAATTAAAAGCAACATCTAAGTTGAACATGACTCTTTTATAATTTTTTTTAGGTCAATTTAAAACACCCCCAAGGGCTTGTATTTGAGGGGGGGGGGGGGGGGGGGGGGGGGGGCTTATTATTGGAAGGAATTTTTTGTTATAAATTAGGTGGGTTATTTTCAGGTGAGCTTATTTTTGGAGGGTTTATTTTCAGAGGTTTACGATACATGTATATCTCATTTCTATAGAGCCATAAATTGCTACTGATATGCAATACATAGAAAAATCCTACAAATTACAAATCATGTTACATTTACATTATTGCAGCTCTTTTTAAAAGAGCTACTCATTACTGGTGACTGTACTGCTGCACTATAGTCTGTACTTGATAGTTTGTTGAGGCACACTTGCAGTATAAATCTGCCAAAACATGCTCATCATATGGCAATGGGAGATGTTCAGCTTTCTAGGGCTTCCAAATCCCGAAAAAAGCACTTTTTTGTGACCATTGTTTGTATTCTTATTCCGGAATTACATACAAACAATAGAACGCCACCTTTATTACATTATTCTTATTTACCCAATATTATATTTCAAGCTACATCCACTAAATATGATTACAAAAATACAGCTAGAGCCAAAGAATGTTAAATTCCTTATGTTCCCTTGAAGTTTTACAGTATGCATACAGGAAGCCAGTCATACTAAGCTGTTTTCACCAGGACAGCTCTCCAGGGCAGTACTTGGCAATCAGTGCTTCATAATATGGTGTGACAGCCTCAACATCAGGCACTGCATCAGCCTTGGAGTACAGGTCATACTTGCTGCAAATAAACAAAGTACAGTTTTAAGTAGTAGATAAAATATGAGCGGGAGATCTGTATGGGCGTTTACAATGACTCGCCTTCGGCTTGCCGTTGTAAATGCCCATACAGATCAGACTCAAATATTTTATCGTACTTATGAAATGAAACAATGAGTAGAGATCTGTATGAAAGTTAATGAATACTAATTAGCAGGACAGGTGTCAGTTGATTTGTATTGGGGTTTACAGAGGTGTACAGGTGACTCAAATACCACCTATTGATTTGTCATAACTTATGAATTATCAATGAATTTTATAAGTATCATTTTAAAAAAA
The DNA here is from genome assembly GCA_024195265.1 of Dendrophyllia cribrosa. Classification (NCBI taxonomy): domain Eukaryota; kingdom Metazoa; phylum Cnidaria; class Anthozoa; order Scleractinia; family Dendrophylliidae; genus Dendrophyllia; species Dendrophyllia cribrosa. Next base: position 42,966,559 of record JAJLRJ010000008.1, read on the forward strand.
ACTAATTTATTAATTCATGAGACCTTCACCCAATGGAATGAAAATACAACAAATGCATACACTTTATATTGATAACATACCCCGTATTTAATATTGTTTCTAGTGGTAACTGATGGAAGGTGAAGTGCTGCGAGCAGATGCTCTAGCAATGAAGCATTGTATTTGAATCGCGATGAATAAAACATATTGCAAAAAATATTGGGAACATGTTTGGTAAAAATATTGTGGTAAAGAGGAGAGTAATATTAAATTTTTCTTTGGTTTGAAAATTTTCAAACCAGTTTGATTTTTGTTGTCCTTTGTCTGAGACAAACGGAAATAAAAATTAAACTGCTTTGAAAATTTACAAACCAAGGAAAAATTGTAATCACAACATAGACAAACCCATTGGGTGTTAAAGGGTTAACGCTCCTTGTGTAAATGAAAGCAAAACTTACTTGAATTCTTTGACCCATTTAAGCATTTCTTTATCTTCATCATTACATAAAAAATTGTAGTCTCCACCACAGTGCCACGGATAGAATGAGTGATATCTGATCATATACAGTGCCTGATACATACAAACAAAACAAAACCAATGATCTTCTCTCCAACATAAAACAATGTATGTAGAATTACACAAAAATGCATGTCATCTTCAAAGAAATGTTTGTTTATTTATTTTTTTATTTATACGAATATTCTTCAAGGACATCCAATTTAGCTAAGATAGTTTAAATGGAGCCCTGTATGTATAAATTTATAAACTATAAATTAAGAGCAGATCTTTGCAAAAAATCAAACAAAATCGCAAATCACCGGCAAAGCCAGAAAAATCAAATATGCTCTTCTTTGGCATATACCGGTATGTAGCCCTTATCAAGTTGACAAACGCTGTGTAGTTTTTTCATTGTCAAAATATTAACTTGTTTCCGATAAAAATGAACAAATCCATTCAATATCTCAAGCACAGACAGAGTGAAAATTACTTGACGTGGTTACTTGACTATTGTATGAAAACTACTGGGAAAACCTCTCGTATTTCCCATTTGTTGTACATGTATAATTCATTTATCTTTGTCAAAATACTATGTTTTTGTGACATTCAACACAGTTCTTTAAGATGAAATGACTTGGAGAAGATAATGTGCCAAGACACACAGACAAATATAATTATTATTTATCCAGAGCCATAAAACTGTTCTGTACTCGTGTTGTTTACATTCCAAGTCATTCACACTAACGGCAATAAATATTTTTTATCTTCTATCTTCTAGGGATTTTGTAGTTTTACTTGTCAACTGGCTCAATCCTGGGTGGGTTGTGGGCCTCAATCCAGGGTGGGAGGGACCTCCCTATAATAGGCTATATGGGGATATTAACAGCCCATTCCTGCATAGTAAAGAGATGCAGTGTTTCTTCTGTACGTAAATGAAAGCAGTACCATTTTCTATGGAAGGTATATGAAAGGGTTAAGAGTTACCTTTTCTGTCAAAAACAGTATATACAAAAGGGTAAGAGTTTGGACCTCGGGATGGAGCATCCACGTACAACACTTTGTTGAGTACCCCTCCCCCCCCCCCCCCCACCTGGGGGTCAATTGTGATACTCTTTTTCTTGTAGTGCTAGCTGAGATCAACAGAGATGTCTAGCAAAACCAGAAGTGTTACTCGCAAAGACCTGCAGGGATGTCTGCCACTTTTGAAACAAAGGGAAAGGAATGTGGTCCAGGTTTGTGCAGCCATTAGTGGGAAGGAGGCCCCTTGCATGACGACACAAATAATGGCTGCGTAGGACATTTTCTATTATGCAAAAGAAGAACAAATTTGATTTTTCCAGTTTTGCAAGTTACTGTTTGATTTAAGCATTCTAAAATATTGTTTTTTTTTTATTGTAACCCCATAACAATATTTTACTTTACCTCTTTGGGGAGCTTACAGTTGTTTCCAGTAAGAACATGGTACATGTACTCTGAAAGGTTAACAGGTGACAAATAAATATTCTTACTCAAGATATATAGGGCATCTTCTTTGCATGCAGCATGTTGCATGTTGCATGCCGCAGGTTGCATGCTGCATGTTGCATGCCTTACATTATTTTGTATCTTAATGTACCATGAGATGCAGGATGTCGGGGTGTGCAAGAAGTAATAATTCATTATTATTGTTTCAGTCTTATTTTTTGTTTCATTAAACCTATTAAAAGAGGTCATTCAATTTTTAGAGTACACTGTCTAAAATGTCCTTATTTTTTCAGCTGGAAAAAGAGTACAGAACTTAATGACTCCAGTTTTTCCTTCTAAATGTTAGTTAGCTTCCACACATACTATCCATAATTCAAATTAATTATCTATGATCTAGATGAGCATTACAAAACAGGTTTATGATAGTACAGTTCTGGGCCTTAGAGTGCAGGTTGAATCCAAGCAGTAAATTTTACTGGTTACTGCCTGATAAGGATAACACTATTATAACAAGATATACGTACCATCATGTCCCCATGACATGTTCACATTTTCCAGGCCACAATTGGGTTCATAGATGCCATATTTTGTGCTGCAAAAGAAGCAACAGCAAAGCAGATAATTAAAGTAGAAATCATTTCATGTTTGCATTTTAAACTGTTCTATAAATATAGTACCACTCAAATGTAAGTTGACAGTCCCTTGCATCCAAATCATTGCTTGATCAAGTCTCAGGTCGAGTTTTAAAAATTTCAAAACAAGTCTTTTCAGTATCAAATTCAGAAATTCAATGAGAATGTTGCTTGACATGCACAAAATATTAGAGCAGTTTTCAATTGAGTGTCGTAAAACCAAAACCAAAGTAATTACTCTGACCAATCACAGCAGTCGTAAACAATCCAATGAACCAATCAGAGCTCGAAGCAATTACATGTCGCGGGCGCCAAGCGCGGGAAAACGCGTGCGAGCAAGTCACGATTGGTTTTGGTTTTACTTCTGATTGGTCGAGAAAGTAGCGCGAGATTTTTTAGCCAATCACAAAGCGTAGCAATGCAAAACCAAAGCAATTGTGTAATTACTTTCGACAGTCAATTGAAAACTGCTCTAGTTTGCCACTCAATGGTCTGAAATTGGATATTAGGGGTTTCGATAAGCAGTTGGTTGCACACCCCTACCACAATCATTTTCACTCAGATATTAAGCCAAGACATCCAGATTTTAAACACTGAGATATATTGACACGTACCCAATTTGTGCCGACAATGGGCTATTTTTGTTCAAAACAGCTATAAATATCTATTTAAAACTTTGTTTATGAAGTGTAAACAAAACATTTGTACTGACTTGGGAAATTGTCAATAGAGAACTGAATATCAAGTTTGTAATTTTAATATATTATCATTCTATCATATTCTATGATATGTTGCCTGCAACAATGTTTACATACACTTACATATTAACTAGTGCTATTTACACCACCTACCTACCCACCTACATTAGCTATCTACTCACACACCTGGTCCCATTTGCAACAGGCAGAAAAACAAAGCGCATATTTTTCTTTACAGATTGTAATGTGAGAGGAAAGGGGGAAAGTTGTCCATCCTAGGACAGGAACATCCATTTTGCAGATCCAGATATAGAGCCTTGCAACTAAGATATATATGGCTTTAAACTTATAACCAAGCAAGGCAAAAAATCAAGCGAATGAAAAGAAGTTAATTTTTGAGCAACTATGGTTAAAAATCATGCCAGAAGCAAGTAATAAAGTCATAAGTCATAGTGAATTTAATCTGTGTGAAAATGTGATATATGATGTTCAATGTCATTTTCCGATCAAAATAAAACTCATTAAAGAGAAAAGGTTTGTAATTATTTTTCCTGACTCATGAGCACTCAACTGTACCTGGGAAATATTGCATGATGCATTAGGGCCTGGTCGCACTACAGTCAAAAACAAAAATTTGCCCGTGCAAAATGGCATAAAAACAAAAACATTCCCACAAAAGCGTGTCCTACCTGACAGTTTCTTTTGTTTTCCTCGATTTTTGCACGGGCGGAGTTTTGTTTTTGACTGTAGTGTGACCGGGCCCTTACTCAAGTCTGGATGCAATTATACAGTCTCCTATCCCTCCTGCCTAATAAACAGTCTATTATCCCCCTGCCCAATATGCAGTCCATTATCCCTTCTGCCCAATATACAGTCTATTATGCCCGGCCCCTGGCCCAATCCATCTTCCCCCAAACTGGATGCTGCATTCAGTGGAAGCCCTGGCATTAACTGGGTGTCCTGCAGTTGGACAATGACCATCTTCATTTAAAGACAAACTAACCACTGGTAAGAATTTTGAAACTACATACCTATATTCTGGAACCTTTGTATCTGGGTTAGTTTTAAAGGTCTCAGGAAAGACTATGTGTTGAGAAAACTTGCAACCAACAGGAAAAGTATCTCCTACAACACAGTACTGAGGCTCGCCCCATAATGCCATGACTTTTCCCAAATCATGAAGAAGGCCTGTTAGTTGAAACCACTCCTTGTCTGGATGATCAGCACGAATACGCTCTGCTGTCTGGAATGCGTGCATTGAGTTTGGTAAGTCTGTGTCTGGGTCACTCTCATCCACAAGTGCATCCAACAGATGCACAGCATCAAGGGCTGTCATTTTATGCTTGTCTAGAGGGCACCATTTCTCTTTCTAGAATGCAAATAAATTATATTATTTGTCTGTGGCCTCATCTTACCTTATAAGGAAAAGAGAACACACAAAATATCCGAGTGTGTTACACAGTAGATTGTGGTATTACACCTTAGTGTCCCAGTTTGAAGACACAGAAACTATAATAAAAGGAATTTCAGTTGATTAATAAATCCCTTAATGAATAAATATAAAAATGTTCTCTGACTAAAGTGTTAAAAAAAAACCAGAGCTTTTGGCTGCCTGTACTGGAGTCTTCAAAGAGTGAAAGAGAATAGTAAAAATAGGCAGTCGAGGACTGCATGTGGTTACTGTTGTAAAAAGAAATTGATAATCAATATAAAGAATTGGTATTTATTCCTGTGTTACTAAATCACATGCAACCTGTGTAAAATGGGTTATTGCAGAAAAAATCCCCCCTCTCTCCCCGACCTCGACAGATGCAAGATTTTTTTTACCCTCCCCCGCCCGGATTTCTTGGCCAGCTAGACCCACCCTCGCACCTTGATTTTTAACCCAGAGACCCCCTCCGACCAGGATTCCCATTATCTTTTTGTAGGCCCTAAATTAATAGGTAATAAAAACAATACAAAAATGAAATCGCATTCAGGAAACCCGCATTTTTTTTTTCATTTTCAAATCTTTGGTGATAATTGCTATAAATTGGTCAAACATTTTTTAAATAAATGTTGTGTGACGCATTCACTAAAACCTCTCCATGATTTCAAGACCAAATTAATCAAAATGAAATGTTTCCATAAAGCTGGTTCTTTAAAAAAATGCTTTGATTTTGCCATCTATAATTATTATAAGTTTTTTCCAGGCTTCACAGTTTCTTCAAAGTGTTGTCGCAAATACACATTTTTTTATGCAAATTTCATGTGAAATGTAATTTGATAGCAAGCTGTTTTTTATGACCACTGAATCCAAGATATCTTTTCTATAAAAGGTCAAAACTATTGAATGAAACTCACATTTCCTTGAACGTTTATTAAAAGAGTCAAACACTTATTAGAATTCAATGATTTTCTGCTTCTGGAAGTCTTGGCAATTTATTTATCCTAATTATATGGCGCGGAACGCTAGCGTCTGCAAAAATATAATAATAAAGCTTTAACCGAGCGGTTAAATGCAGTTAATGGAACGTGACGCCCTAGAGGTAGCTGGTCATGCAAACATTGCCCAGTGAGTAAACAATAAGCAAAGCTTCCATTCATTATGAATGCGTTCTATTCACTAGCTTGAAATGAATGGTATTCATGTCTAGAAAACGATCAGATATGTGGATATATAGTCCAGAAATATATCTTAGCTTTACCTTGATTGGTTGTCGTTTTCAAAAGCTCTATTCATGGCTCGTAGTTAGCCACGTTGTGTATTTTTACTTTATAGTACAAATGTAGTCATTGGTCGCACTCAAAGACACTGTCTCTATATAAAAGCAGTAGTACACAATCCCAGGTCATTATCCTGGCAGCATTGCACGAAGTAGTAACAGCTTATAAATTTGTTTCCCACCCTCCCTCCCTTTGGAGATGGGTTGTTTTGTTTACTTTATTAAACTAGGGGTCACTCCTTGTGGTTTGGCTAAGTCTGCGTAGCGACTTCCCCCAAGCTCTTGGCATTCCTTGTGTGTTGCCATGGTTTTACCTTTGCCTTCATCTTGTTCGTGATCCAGCCCGGGCGGTGCTGGGGAGATAAGGAAGGCTCTGCCAATACTCTTGTCCTATCCCCAAGTTGCGGGGAGATAAGTGAGGCTTACATTGTGTGCATAACCCAAAGTCGCGAATTACCTGCCACAGGGTTGTGTACCCCCTATGACGCCACGTTGTTGTTTTATTGCGTCTCAACATGTTTGTTTGGATTTGGTTACGTCTAATAAGTCCAAATAGCAACATAGGAACAGTGACATTAAACATCACAAAATAATTCAATTCATTTCAGCAACCTATTTTTATTATGTTTTCTGAAATTTCCGACTTTTCCTGAGTGTGTATATGGAATGTCATTCTTATCTGGAAAAGATGATTTGCATAATGCTTTCACGAATCAAAAAAAGAAGTTCTGAATGGTCAAAGGTACAAAAATGAAATGCTGGCGGCATTTGAATCATGAGTTCAGATAGCTCATGGTCTGCAAACAAACACTATGATTCACAGCTCGTCATTTCACTAAAACCTTTTTACAAACCACAAAAACACCTAAAATAATCTTTGAAAACAATACTTGGCCACATTTGGTGATAGCTGTGCTTGGTAAAGCAGTAAAAAGAACGAGAAAGCATTGTTTACTTTCCCACGGATTCCAAAGCACGTACGTACAAACAGAACTGCCTTGACAATCGAGTCGTCCAATCCAAAGCTATCCAAACTGTCTCATCGTACAGCAATCAGGTGAACTCGGCACAACTTTGTGCTTCAGAAAGTCGAACTTAACTTACTTACACAGGTGACAACATAGTGGTTGTAACCACAAAAACGTGCCTGGTCTCAAGACCATCGCATTGACTTTGACAATGCTTCTATTATTGACAGAGGAAATTACAATGTTAGAAAAACTATGGCACATAGCAGCAACTAATTTGCCCACTACCAAGTCAATATAAAATTCCTTTGAAACAACAACTTTAATTTGTTTCAACAATTGAACACTGCAGTACAGGCAGCCGGAAGCTTGTTTTTTTTTTAAAGATTTTAGCCAGAGAATGTTTTTCTTTGTTTATTCGTTACGATTAACCCTGGCTACAGGTCTACAATTTTCTTATAATAAATAAATCCCTTATTAAATGGTTTAAATGGATAATATGTGCATACATTTTCTCATTCCTCAAAATACTACACATTATCTGTAATTAATAAGATGTACATGTATTTATTTGTCTTTGGCAAAAAAGATAACACAAAGAGTCACTGATATAATAAGGAGCCTCATCAACAAGTAAAAGTCAACTAGAAGCTAATTTAACAAGGCCGAGAAGGGGTAAGAAATGAGTGAAGAAGATGTAATTATCATAACATTACTAATAGCCAATTTAAAAAAAAATACCATAATAATCTTTTAAGTGCAGGCTCAGCCTCACCAGGGTGGAATTATTCAAGTCTCCTTTGAATGGCACAATGGAATTCAGAGTACATGTACAATGTAGGAATGCTAGGACGTAGCATTGTGTGTTCATATACAAATGTGCACCGTATGCAAATTACCAGAAAGTTGAAGCATAGTATGTGCAGTCTCTGCTGAAAACAAAAGAAATTGGAAAAATCGGACTTACATCAAGCACCACCCAAACCTGCACTTTAAAGAGTATTATCATGGTATTTTTCGAAGTGGCCTATATGGATATCTCTGTTATTTATAAACTTACCTTCCGCTTGACAAAGTCCATGGTTTGATTTTCATGCATCAAAACATAAGTCTTGTAGACTTGTTCAGTTTGAAGGTTAACTTCATAATTTCTAAAATCACCCTCACATTTATCTGTTCTGGATACAATGAAGTCATTGTACTCCTTGTATGCATCCTCAGGCCTATGGACCTGTGATGGATCTACTAGGGCAACCTGAAGTGAAACAGATAAAGCATATGAGAATACACTCATGTAGCAACTATTTCTTTCCTCACTACATTGGTTACCAGTTAAGCAAAGAATATCATTTAAATTATTACTTTTAACTTACAAGGCCCTAAATGGATTAGCCCCAGGTTATATATATATAGCTATATAAACCCACTAGACTTTTATTAGCTTATTTAATTTGACTATTCTATTTTAGTTCTAGTTAATTGATTGTATGAATTAAGTGATTGTAAAGCGCCATTGGGCTTCAAGGAAATGGCACTATATAAATTTTACATTATTATTATTATTACATTATTTTGTATATGCTAACCCTTTCACTTCCAGAGTCAAATATAAAGACAGACATCAATAAAATTCTAATGTTTGAGTCCGTGGACAAAATACTATGGTAGGACCATTCAAATGAAACCTCTTTGGCATTACTTTTGCATGGTAACATGATTTTGTTTTTCAATATTTTACAAAATGAAATCTGGGATTTTGACATTGATCTAAACAGTCAACTTCTGCCTTGTGTCTAGACGGGACTGGCTATAATATATAGGCACTAATTCATGGTAAGAAGTTCAAGTCAATCAATCAATCAATCCATCAATCAATCAATCAAGCAGTCAACAGGAGCATCCCCAGGTGAGGGTTCTGGGATCCCCCTCCCTCCCCTTTCGATAAATTTTTCCTGCCTGAACATGACATGCACATGCGTTATCAATCAATCAATCATCTTTATTTAAACACGTAATCCCATTCATAAAAATGCTCTTCCAGAAAGCCGTGCAAAAATCATGCAATAAAAAAAAACAATATTAGATAAATATGGTCATTATAATTTTAAGGGCCGAGAGCATAACCAACCTATGTGGAATTTTAGGCCTTTTTCAATTTTTCTTGCTCAGACTTGTCCATTTTTGGCATGTGAACTACAAATTAGTTGCAAAACATTGTTCAGAATTTTTTTATGTTGTTTTTTTCCGTCATTTTCGAGAAATACCATATGCAAAAAAAAAAATCAAAGGTTCCTATTGTAACGCAATATTGCAGTAATCTTATGTTTTCACACTGACATGGTTCAATATCTATTTTTTAAAATCACTTTCATAATGGCCAGTTCAAAAAAAAAAGAAAAGGATGCTGAGCATGAACCGAACCGGGGCCGGCCGAGTGCCAATCCCGGACCCAACCCACGAGACCATCGAGGAACACATGCGCAATCAAGACTAAGTTTTATTATTAAAGGTAGATAGCATCAAAACATGTATCTCAATTTGAAAATCCTTTTGGATCGATTTGAATGATGCATTAAAGACTCCAAATGCGAAACATCTTTTGGCTGGCCAGTAAGAACTCATTTCCTGCTGCCCAAAGCTGTATTTCAAGTGCCCGACCATGCACAGCGGACCCATCTACCACCGTCGCAAAGCATGTCGGGAAATCCTACGGGAAAACCGAAATGGAGTTCCTGCCCGAAAATTATAACAAAATACTATAAGTCTGGAAGCACTTTGGATATGGGGCATTTCGACCATGGCACGGGATGGGAAATGGCCCACAACTCACAACGCTGCCCCTTTTCTCATCCGAAGTGATTCCAGACTTTTCTGCCGGCTCGTCTTGTCCACCAAGGTCCATTTTTCACCATGAATGCTAAATGGCACTTTAGACACAAGGTACGACAAGAAACACGACTCGTTTCTTTGAGAGGTGCAGAGACTTAAGGATTTCCGGACTTAACGATGTCTTTCAATCACCGGATGAGCCTTATACACGTTGGCTAATATACACACGCTACAGACGATGTGTTACCGTAGTAAGCTTATGATAGATAAGCAAGTCAGGCGTGCGTAAATAATGGTATTTTTGTTCAGGTTGTTGGCACTGGTCAGGAGTATTGCGATCGTATATTCTCACGGCCAATCTGCTTTGAAATGGCGTCGAAATTGTGCTCTGAATGTACACTCAAAGCACTGGAGCGCCAGAACTCTGCTTTTTCAGGTTAAATTAGTTAAATTCCTTAGGGTAAGTGCAAATTTGACAAGGGTTTGTGATTGATGTTATTTGCTGTACAATAAAATGGGGCAAATCTGAGAAAGAAAAAATAAAAAAAGGTCTTAAATTCCCATAGGTTGGTTATGCTCTCGCCCGTTCAATTGTCCTAAATTACAAAATAATGTGATATTAATGATTTCAGGCAGAAGCTTATCACATAGAAGCGTGCAACTTACGCCTATATGTTCAGAACTATGCTGGGGATTATTAGAATTCCCAACCGACCAATCAGAATCGCGGATTGAATTTTTGCCCTTATATGGAAGGAGGTTTTCAGCTCCACACGGCCGCTCAAATCGGCAAGAAAACTTCGAGGAAACTTCAAGCGCTTCGTGAAATATGGACAGCTTACTTTCGCGGCTATTCTCAACACCGCGAAATCTGGACAACTCAGGTTTTTTCAAGCCTTGTTTCATCTCTACCAAATAACCACTAAAATGGCTCTTTCAAGAATTTCATGTGCAATATGGTAATGTATTTTACTTATTCAAATGTAGTTTCAAATTAGAAAGATTGTTTAAGGTGATTCCCTAGTTTTGCATTGCGCATCACTACTGCGCATAATAAATTGTGTCATTTGCGCTTGCACGAGTGCGCGCGCACTCCGAAGGGGTTTCCTTTAAGGATTCAATTACAAAGAGGATTTCACGCTGGTCAGGAACAATAGCTTGACAACGAGCACGGTGACCCCCAATTTTTAATGCAGAAATTTAAAAGACACACGGTTGACTACAATATATCGCAATTTAAAGAAAAGTTAAAAATTCTGCTTTGAAATATTTGTATTTGAGTGCTGTAAAGAACACGTCTTCAGGTAGTGTTGGGTAAGCCGTACGCTGCAAATTCTTTAATTTCTTTCATAATCTTAATTCCTGGTCAACTAAAATAGTTTATAATGTAAGATCAAAGTCAATTTTGTTGAACTGCTCTATAATTTTAATCCAAGCAATGATTTTTTTTTAGAAATTATAGTCCCCTTTCTGATTACTAGGGTTCAGTAATGAAACCTCGCGGGTCGTATAGTTACTATAATGGCCATCCATGTTGTGCAAAAACGAGCACGGTGACCCCTATTTTTCATTTTGTGATGCTCATAACATAATTACCATCTGGACCAAGTTTTAGAAAATCGTAAAAATTCCTTCTTTTTCAATGGAATCACCTTAAGTCAGGTTTTTATGATAGTAACAAAATATGAATAATTCATATTTTGTTACTATCAAACAATTATTGTTTTTAACTTCACAAAGAGATTGAAGCGTATGGAAGAAGCGAAGCAAATTCTCATGATTCGGTACGCATGCCATGTGTTTTTCTGTTTTATTTTGAAAACAAAGATGTTTTTACTCTCCTTTTCGCTTATAATTTATCGCTCAAACATATAATATTTCGTGTCTGTCTTGAGCTTAGGGTTTTTCTTCCCAAATCGGTTGGAATAAAATTTGTTGTATAGATTTTGAAATATGAACGGCAGCACGGTGTTTATAAATATTCAGTTTGCTGTATTTTAAACAGCCAACACTTTTTAAAACTTTCACCGACTTTGTCAACCCATCCTTACCATGGTTTTTCTTTGTATATACTATAATTGTTTTTCAAAGCGATTTTTGAGAGGAAATGAGCATACCAAATCAGTAAGTTTTAAACATGTTTATTTAGCTCTCGAGCCTACTTGTTTTCCGAATTTATGATTTCGTATGAGAAAGTTCTGATCATTTGTATCTTGAGAAATAATTTAACGTACTATTTTTAAAACTGAGTTGCGTTAATTTTTTGTTTTGTAAATGTGGCATTGCTTAGGTTCTGAACTCACAGAGTACGTTTTCATCATCTCGACAAAACTAAATTGCGGTTTTCTTGAGGAATTTCAAAGTTTTCGTATCATTGATTGTTTTCGAGCAGAAGCTAACATGAGCTGTTTCAAATTATGATTTGTTATGAGTAATTTTAATTGTGATAAACTGGCTGTTGAAGATCTGTATTTATTCATTCAACTACATTGTATTTGAGTCTATTTGTCTTTGTTTTTAAATAAAAGTGATTTGGAGAACCCTACATGTTGTGTGCATCTTTATTTCATTTTCATCTTTCTTTGATGCAGGTGTCCTAAAGTTTTGAACTCTGTGTTTTTATCATTTCAATGTATTTCATTCATTAACTGATTTTGATTGCTGGTATGTTGCTGTTGACACAAATCGCTGTGGAGTATTACCGGTAAGTTAAACCTGAGATGGCAAGCAATCTAAATGGGAATTTTTTCGCTCTGCCGGCAATGTTTTTCCACGGTGCGTAGAAGTAGGCTTCTTTTAGAACTCCATATTAGGAAGTAAATTCTGATTGGCTCCCGCATTTTCTAAAAATCCCCAGCATCAGAAACGAGTTAATCGCTTCTCTGTTATGAGCTTCTGTTTCAGGCTTGTCTGTCCTTTAACCGATTGACACCTGAGGATTTTTGCGTTTTTGAGTGATTTTCTGCATACACACGCCCCATAGGATTTCCTGACTTCATATTTGGAGTTACCATTGAAAGTGCTGCTGTTCTAAAACACTGAAGGTTCGAGTTTACTGGAAACGTCATTGTGACGATCTCATTTTGCTTGGTTGATTTGCAATAAAGGGTCCAATATGAATTATCTACTATTTTTGGTAAGTTCACAGCCATTTTTCATCTTTAGTAGCTCCCTGATGAGCACCATTAAGCTTGGAGGTAGTTCAGAGTCCACTTCTCAACGAAGCGAGTTAGGTGTTGTACTTCGTTTACGAATTTGGCTCGTTGCTCGTTGAACTGGAAAAATGGCCGCCTGGAAACGAAGTAGCTTTGGGACTTGACTCTGGATGAATTTCTCGACCTACCGCGGCATATTTTGGAAGTTGCGACCACAGGAGAACACAACAAGCGCGAAATTTTGGCGGTGGGTCAGAGTGGCTGTGGACTTTGTATATATATGAAAAGTGTGGAGGACGGAATGAACGCTGTCGAAAAATCTCTTTATTTCCCAGCATGCAGTGTGGTGGTGAGATGTTGAAAATCGAGGCAAGGTGAGTATGCACTAGAATAAGAAGCTGTAGCTCGGCCCGAGCAACGAATAAGAGCAAAAAAATTCACTGCTAAGCTAGGACTAGGACTAAATTTTGCTGTAAATGTTGACTTTTGGGTTTGCCACGATGATTTGAATAAAAAAAACTAAAGGCAAAAACGTTATTTTTGTTGTTTTTCTATGACGTTAAAAACGGTAATTTTTGTTATTGTCCAAATTCAAACGCTGATATTCTGCAAAAATCGCTGACTTTTTGGTGTTTATTGGGTATCTCAATTTGAAAGACTTTCTAGTCAATGCTCACAACTGCTAGTTAAGGCAATGTTCGCATGATTGAGAAAGTTACAATTTTTTAAAGCAGTGGAGTCTTGTACGGGCGGTTCAGGTGTCAATGGGTTAATAGTATTTGATTGACTATTCGACAGAACCGCCCCTCTATAGTGGAAGCTATTTTTTCCAGCCACAGTATACGGTCTTGGTACAAACAAATTATGTGTTGAGTTTCTTAGATTGTAAGAATGCATAGAGTTTGTACTATTAAAAATTTGAGCCAAATGCAATTAAGTAGCAATTGCAATTAAGTAGCAAATGCAATTATCAGTAACTTAACAAGTTAAGTTTGAGGCTGAGTCTAGTAGTTTGAGTCATGAGTCAAGTTCAAGTTAAGTTTAAACAAAATATTTTCTCCTTTTTTGCAATTATTTTTTTGTTTACCTGTGAGACAATTTAGACAATAATAATAATAATAATAATAATAATAATTAAGCAGTTTTCAATTGAGTGTGAAAAGTAATACACAATTGCTTTGGTTTTTCATTGCTACGCTTTGTGATTGGCTAAAAAATCTTGCCCCACTTTCTCGACCAATCAGAAGTAAACCAAAACCAATCGTGACCTGCTCGCACACATTTTCCCATGCTTAGCGCCACTGCCGAATATAATAAATTGCTTCAAGCTCTGATTGGTTCATTGGATTGTTTACGACTGCTGTGATTGGTCAGAGTAATTGCTTTGGTTTTGGTTTTACCACAATCAATTCAAAACTGCTCTAATAATAAAAGAAATTAACAAGAAAAAAAAAAGGAAAAAAATTTCCTTTAAAACTTGAGTTGAACGAGCACACTCTTATTAAAGCCTGTGTAACTGAACTCCTCCAACAGGACTCCTTGCAAATGGCTGGGTATGGCTCTGGTTAATGAACTTTGTTCTAATGTTCTAATAAGCTTAATTATATATTGGTGACACATAACTACTAAAGTACTAAAATGCTAAAATACTAAAATACTATTTAAATGTTACTGCATAACAGGTAACAGGTAACAAGAATATTATCTAGTCAGTCTAGTTTCATTGATGACTCATATCATTTATCTCTTGTGCTGTCAGATCTGTTATACAAGTTTGTCTGCCATGCACACATAAAAACTAATCTCTGATAACAATTGTATGATTGTAAGATAAAGCGACTTAAGCAGTCAGCTACACGTTCTAACATTGTTATATAACATTTGTTGGTCTAACAATGTGAGAACGCCTGTGAAGCCGGCATTTGACTATAAACATTTTTTTGTTTGATCGAAATCAAAACATTCTTCTAACAAAAAATGTTAGATAAACGTCATCTTACATGCCGGCTACACGTTCTAACATTGTTAGACCAACAAATGTTATAACATTATGACAATGTTTATAGAACGTGTAGCCGGGGCTTAAGAAATATGGAATCATTTTAAATCCCTCCCGGGATTCCTCGACAAGCTTGACGAGAGAAGGACGTTTTGTTTTCTAGCTTTCCTTTTATTATTGAATCGTGTTCATCAGGACTAAAAGAGCGGAAATACCGACTACGTTGAACTATTTAAAGGAAAAATCGACTTCTAAATCAGCCAACAGCCAAATATCCCAAGGTTTATTGCGCAGTCCAAAAAAAAACGTAAAAGTCTTTAAGCTTATGACTGCCGAGGACGCATATTTACAGTCGCTAACGTTCGCGGTTCGTCTCCTTGCCTTATATTTTTGCTTTTACGAGAGAAGGACGTTTTGCTTTCTAGCTTCCCCTTCTTCAAATCGTGTTCATCAGCGTTTAAAAAAAATTCCACAAATGGACGGACGAAAAACTATTTTCAGGAACAATCGACTTCTAAATCAGCAAATAGCCAAATTTTTTCAACTGCGCGATATATCTGCCTTCGCCGGGCATATTGCGCAGTCGAAAAAATATGACAGATACAGAGTGAAAACTTTACTTACGCTTTCTGCTGGCCGAGGACGCATATTTACAGTCGCTAGCGCTCGCAGTTCGTCCGCTTGCCTTTTAGAAACCACCGGCACCCCTTGAACCAAACAAACGATTGCGGTATTCTTATTCTGCTTCGCTTTTCATTTGCCAATCTGTGCTCTGAGTCGGAGCGGGGCGGAATGGGGAGGGGAGTGGGGAGGGGAGAGGCGGGTGGGTAATGTTAAAAAAGAACATGATTACTGGTAAAAATATCCTGCAAGTGTGAAAGTCCGACTTAAAGCTTTCTTGTTTTAGCCAAAAATTTTTTGCAGTGATACAGCTAAAAGAAAAAAATTCGAGCGCAGACAAGATCACCCAATCTCCCCCCTCCCCAACTCCCGTAAGTCTAATGAATACCATTGGTCCATCTAAACTATCGAGATGATCCAGTTTTTCATTTGAGACGAGAAAGGAGAAACAGGTAATACATTTGCGTAGGAGGCAGGGGTTTATTATAGTCTTTGTTTAGTAGTTTCTCAACTGAGTTGATTAGGTTAATTGACCACTTTTTTACAGATTGAAAAGATGACGTTTCTGTCCACGGTTGCATTTTGGCTTTCAGTTTGAGCTCTATCATGTCGTTGTCGCGTTAATTGTTCTACGTAGTATCAGCTTTGCTCACTATGTTCACGTTTCGATAGCCTCCCCGTTCTCTGACCCCAACCTGCGATAGCTTGCGATTAGGCGGCGTTCGTTTTTGGGCGGAAGCGGAGGAGGGAAAAATCGCTTACGTCGACTTCGTTTCGAAAAAAGAGCACCCCACCAAAAAAAAAGTACTTAGGGACGGACCATTTAATTTAATTTTTTGTACGCGGGGGGGGGGGGGGGGGGGGGGGGGGGGGGGTTGGGCAATTTCTTCTGAGTATGAACATGCTTGAATTTTTTTTCACGTGCTTTCTTGTGCACGATTTCTTTTCTCTTAAATTTCTTGTGCAGGAATTTTTTTTGGGCAATTGCCCAACCCCCCCCCTCCCCCGCCCCCACCCACAAAAATTAAATGGTTCGTCCCAATGGGAACAATGGGAAAATAACCACATTTATCATATGACCCGTACGGCCCTGCGAACCTTTGATAAAAAGACCTGTATGAGGGCCGTATGCATTTGCGCGAGCGGGGCCGAAAAAAGCCGTACGGCCCTACTACAAAAGCGGATGGCCTCGCGCGTTAAAAAAAAAATTCGAGCAATTTTGTCTCCATATTGGTCATATGATAAAATACTTATTGACTAAGACCCCGTTTACACGGGTCCGGACAAATTTTTGCACAGACAAAAACTTGCACGGTTCCACCTTGCGTTTACACGGGACCGGCGGAACTGGACGAATTTTTGAACGGCTAAGTGTGCAAGTTTCCGTGTAAACACCACTGCAATCTGTAGCAGAATTTGCACGGATCCATGTAAACACGTGGTCTAGGAACAAAATTCGTCCGTGCAAAAATTTGTCCGGACCCGTGTAAACGGGGCCTAAGTTAGGTCGGGCCGGATGGGAAAATATTTGGCTCTAATGGCTCGATCCGTACGCCATGACCTCGAGCCAAATATTTTCCCATCCGGCCCTCCCACTTAGTCAATAAGTACATAGTCATTATTTGTCATTATTTTAGTCATTATTTGTAATACCCTGAAGAAGAAAGGCCTTTCGAAATATTGGATAAATTTCATTATATTCCTTCACTGTCGAATCAGCCTTGCTTTTTCGTTTATTGCTATTATTTATAGCTGATTCAGCTGACTAGATCCTCAATTTGGATCTGGTGCTTCTGTTTTGTTACGTTGGTCCACGCCTTCAAAATTCCACATGATGATGCACGGGAAAGATTTGGACCAATCGCATATATTGTATTTGGGTATACTTTATGACGATTGCCAGGAGCCATATTCGGGAATTTTATAGACTTATCTTATGAACAGTGCGCTCTCTCAGTTTCAGTGAATTTTTCAGAGGGGAGGGGTGGCATGTTTACGTGCGGCCATTTTCCCGCTCGCCAATGTTTTTTCGTCATCATCACCATCAATTTTTATTTTTCACGAAGTCATATCATATTTACACTGTCTTCTTAGGAATCGTGTGAATTTACACTGGAGCATTAACTAAGAAAGAAAAAGTACAATCAAGATTTCTTCAATTTATAATGCGTTAAAAATAATCTTTCCCATGCAATGAAGTTTTAAAATCGTTCAAATTGGGCAGCTGTTTGATCTCTGAGGGGATCTTGTTCCCCTGTAGTGTAGGCTTCCTTTTGCATACTCGTTTCTTGGTCTGGGGATATAACAATTTGGCTTAGTGTTTCTAAGATTGTGTGTGTACACTTGTAATGTTGGTAAAAATCCGCCTCAGGTATGATGGTCGCTCGACAGGAAAGACTGGAAAGAGGGACTGCTCGTCCTCGTTGTTAGACTTTCTCAAAGTCCCTACCAATACTAATTTTCGATAAGTTAAATAGTTAGTTTCTTCTTCGCGACTTAAATTCCTCTCGCAAATTAATCGCTTATACTATAAACTCGACTAAAAAAGCGAAGGTCAACTTGTGGCAAGTCTTGCTCGTAATTTATGTGTTCGTTTTATCAAGGCAGCTAGAGAGGGGAGAATTTTAAATATTTTTGGTCACGTGTTTCCTGTTTGGATCAGATTACAGCGCGGGCTCAGCAGCCGCTGAGAGATTTTCGATTTGTTCAATGGATTTGTTCTCGTTGTCACTTTGTTGTTGACTTTTTGCTGGTTGCCTTGAGCTAATAACAATTTGATTGAAAAGAAAATTGTTTTTGCTGCCTTATCACGTTAAAAGCGTCTATTTAAGTACAATGCAGCTCAAAGAAACAGAGAAATCAAAACAGTGTTTGTCGTCTTGGTAGCCAAGTTACACATCAAAACAACCTTGCTGTAATATTCGCTAATGGTAAGCACAACTTCATTTGCTCTCTAACTTGGATTTTTTTTTATGAAAACGTCAAAGTTTGATATTTTGACCTTTAATATGAGACACCTACATGTTTCTACATATTTTCAGATGTTTCATGTTGGTTTTTCACGTAGCGAAGTTCTGTTTTAAACTGAAACTCTTCAAGAATATTTATCCATCAAGGCAAATATAAGGTTACGTATACAGTTCATGTACGATCCACATTTTTATCCAGTTATGCTCTTAAGTTCGCGATTTGTTTTACGTCAACCAAATTTTAAGCAATAACAAGGGTCATACTCGGGAATTCTGCATTTTCCATTTCCAAAAGTGATATTTTGTAAGGGGCCGTCGACATATTCACAAGTTCCCCGCTTATTAAACGTCCACTGGACGTTTCGGGGGGGGGGGGGGTAGGGAGAGTCGAGATTTGGATGTTAGTGCGGGGCATTTGGAGCAAGTACGACGAAATTGTTAGTTTTTAATCCTAGAAGTGCCACACATGTCAACGTTCTCATGTTCGCTTTAATCACAAAGAAACATGTCACCAATAATGTTTGTTGTTTCACACATCAGTATTCTCGCAAACTGTATTCACCCGACTATTAAAAAACGTCACTCCAGGTGATGTCGGGCGGGACGGTGAAAATTCTAAGTGGACGTTAAGGAGGGGGGGGGGGGGGGGGTCTGACCTTAATGTCAAGTGGACGTTAAGCGGGGAACTTGTGAATGTGTCGACGACCCCTAAGGTTAATGCAATTAATTCACAGGAAAAGTAAGGTGATAGGTGCACAGTACTGATATCCCTTGTCAGAGTTGTTACCAGGCTGTTACTTTGTTTACAGCACCATTCCTCAATAACTTGTTTACTCCACACTTAAAACACTTAAACCTCCACTATACTAGAAAAAGAGTTGGTCTTCCTTTTGTTGACAAAAAGGCTATACCGCTCATCTCTGTAAACCACAACACTCACAAATATTTGGCAGAGAGTTTTTAGAATACCCTGGCCACTTATTTACGTATTGCACATGCTTCTCTAGAATGAGGTATGAACACAAAAGGATGCATTCGTATTGAATTACATGCAAATAAGTGGCCTGGTATTCTATAGTTCAGTTATTTTGATAACCTGGGAATACAGCCATCTCTCGTCACTCCGAGTCGCTAGGGGCATTCTCCTAGCATTTGGGAGTGATGAGAGGTAGCTGTATTTGCAGGCTACCATTTTGGCCACCTTCAGAATAAGAATTGTTGCCATGAGTCTATAGAGTACTAAAGTGACGATGTCACAAAAACTAAATTTGAGAAATTATGGGATTTGATTAGATATTCGGAAAGGGCATGACGAAAAACGCCCGCTTGCCAAAAATCAGCATCCTAGTGAAATTTTTGGGTGAGATATTGGCCCCTTTATGCTCTTTTCACTCCATACAAACCGTTCTAATTTTGCCTTGGTTCATTACGTAAGCGGGCGTTTTTCGTTATGCACTTTCTGAATATCTAATCAAATCCCATAATTTCCCAAATTTAAGTTTTTGTGATGTCCAGCCCTGCCATAATGTTTTCTAGTGGTAGGCAGGGTAACAGAAGTAGTAGGCAGTAAGGGCTAGAGATGTATTTTGTTATTAGTCATGATTTGTGAACTCCAGTTTGAAGTAGACGGCAAATAATTGACTGTAGGCGGCAAAATTGCCAGCTGCCAGAACATTTTGAAAGGGCTGGACATCACACTTTAGTATCTATTTCAGATGCATCACATGGTACATTTGTCTGTACCACGTTATGGCATTTTTCTTGTTGCATGTTTTAGTCCAAACACTGTATGAAAGAAGTATGACAGTCCCTTGTGTCTCTATCCTCAAATGTAACTTGACAGTCCCTCATGTCTCTATCCTTGTGTTTTGAAACTCAATTCTCAATTCTCCAAAATTTTGAGGATGAAGTTGAGTTTCGAGATGAGTCTTTCGATTTTCAAGTCGAGAAACTTAATGAGTTTGTTACTGGTCTGACCTCTCAAGAAATAAATATTGGAGAAATGTGCTGCACCCGTGAGTTTTGTACATATTGTGGTTTCATTTTTGTTTTGATTTCAAAGTTTTCAAACCAGTTTGATTTTGATTTTGATTTTCCTTTATCTCAGATTATGATAATGAATCTGAAACAAATGAAAATAAAAATCAAACTGGTTTGAAAATTTTATAGTATTTTGGTTTTCCTGTATAATATATTTGGAGGCAAACCAATTAGAGTTATACTTTGTGGATCGTCATCACATTTTACCCCGAGATTAAGATAATATTACAGTATTAATTTGCCATACATGTATCGAGGTTGACGTTGCCATGGCAACACCATTGGGCTTTTAAGTAGGGCATCAAAACAGACATATCTTCGATTATCTTTAAAATTCCACGGTGAATTCTGTTTAAATTTTGCATACGGCCTTCGACCCCAGTGTTCTACCTGAGTACCAACTTTAAAAAAAATCTGTCAGAAATTTTAAAGAAAAAACGCGTTTTTTAGAATTCGTTGGTAATTTTTTTCGCTGTTGACAGAATTTTTAAAAATCGCGTAAAACGCACTTTGGATAGAACGGAGTCAACATGCAAAAAATGAAAAAAAATTACCGAGCGGAAGCGGAAATGTGGACTTCGAAAGTTTCAAATTTCTGAAAATTTTGACACGACAAGATCGGCAATTACGCATGCGCGGCAATTGTCACGCCACTCCGCCACGCGGATTTTGTGGTCGATTTGCGGATGTCATTCTTGTTTATTCATTTATAGACAAATCTCTTTCGCGCTGTGCAGCTTTTTGTGAGATAGAAACTTTTATCTTTTGGATGAATCGTGTCTAGTAATGGCTGGTACATTACTTGCCTTCGAAATGATTAACAATTCTGGCTAAAATCGTTGGATGCTTTGTTCCTCGTGGTGTGGATGGAATCGCTGCTGTCGGCGCTCTGCTTAAAATTGCGACCAAAGCTTCTCTAAAGATGCTGTAAGTCCTGGTAGGACAGTCCACTTTCCGCAATTTTTTTGTAGGAGGCTTTGCTTTACCAGCCCATTGTTACTCTGAGAAAAGATGTTGTCCCTGAAATTGCACACGCTGGAAGCGTTCGTCTAAAAATACCATGTCTTCGAAAGCGAAGGAGGCGGGTTTTACATTGCCGTTGTTTACAACGACAGGGATTGAAATAATACACGATGCGCGATGTAGAGCAAAGACATCTTCCAAAGCATCAAAAGAGCTAAAAAGCTCTTCATTAAAAACAGATTTAAAAACCGATGGACACTGCAATGGAAGATTGCTTCTACAGGGCTTTCCTCCCGGATTGAGAGATTCAGGTGTTTTGAGAAGGTGAAGACTGTCGGCGAATAGAATTTTTCATGGATGAAAGTGTTTCTTTGAACGCATGCCTAAGACAGCGTAGCAATGTGGGAGTGTCAAAAACAAAAGAATTGTGGCCGATCAAAACATTGTGGTAATTTGCATTAGCATTACTGGAGAGAAAAGTGGTGAAATCGCTCAGATGAACAGTCTGCACTGGAACGTTTTCTTTGAGCAAAGTTTTCTGGCCATTTATCGATTCCACTGACAGTTTGTTAAATCGAGAAGCGTAGTAGCTGATATTGCATTTTGGTAGCATGCACATCATAATTGTAAGTGTTTACCTGTTTAGTTATAGCTGCTATTTTATTTAAAGAAGTTGTCTCCGTGTCAAAAACTACAAATTGAATTGATAATCACTGTAGCCGTGTTGTGTCTTTTCTTCAGTTTCTTGAACGCCAGATCGAAGATTTCCTAATTTTCTCCTTTGAGTATTTCTGATTTGCTACTTCATTAAAGCCATACAATGTCAGCTCCCTTTCTGCTTTATTTTCCTCTGGTGGTTCGTAGCTGAATAACCCTTTTTTTGTGCATTTTCTTATCTAATTGATGACGAGAATCGACCGCAAATGTCATGCAGTGGGTGGGAACTTCGTCGCGCACACGCTCTGTTGCTGTTTGTTATTATTAGAAGATGAACTGTCTTTCCCAACACATTTTGCATTACTCTTTGAGGCTAGATTAAGACAATACACTGCCCCTAAAAACAGCCCAAAATAAACTCTCTCGTATTGAGAGGAAAATTGCGTCGATGCGGGGCTGAGTTGTCGATCGCGAAACCATTCTTCACTGCATTCTTGTCAGGGAACTTTAACGCCCTGTTTTCTTTTTCTCGGTTAAAGACATTACCACCAAAGAAAGAATAATGTAAACCTAGCTTCCATACACGCGAAAAACACAGTCTACCAGGCTGACGCAAAAATAAAATCGCGACAGGAGTGCTGCGGCCATGTTTGTTTATCTTTTTTCTTGCATGACTCAAATTTTTAAAAGTCCCGCGGGTAAATTAGAACCCAATCTGCGCGCGCCAAAAAAACTATATCGAGCCACCTTAAATCTCTTTATGTTATCTGATCACATTTTATATCTGCATGATGTTGCCTGATAAGTTCACGTACATGTAAGATTTACTGGAGAGACTCGTTGCATTCAATGGATAAGAAAACGCATACCAATCTGGTGTCCTATGCTGGTGTTGGGAAGCCTGTGTCTTACAGCCAAAAAATTGTGAGATTTTGTTACCAAGTAACTAGTAACCTCTATGTCATCACCTGCGTAAGTAAGTCCGACTTTCTATAGCGCAAAGTTGTGCCAAGTTCACCCGATTGCTGTACGATGAGACAGTTCAAATAGCTTTGGATTGGATGACTTGATTGTCAAGGCAGCTCTGTACGTTTGTATGAATACGCTTTGGATCCATGGGAAAGTAAACGATGCTTTCTCATTCTTTTTACTGCTTTACCAAGCACACCTTTCACCAAATGTGGCCAAGTATTGTTTTCAAAGATTATTTTAGGTTTTTTCTTGGTTTGGAAAAAGGTTTTAGTGAAAAGACAAGCTGTGAAGTGTTTGTTCGTAGACCATGAGCTATCCAAACTCATGACTCAAATGCCGCCAGCATTTCATTTCTGTACCTTTGACCTGCTTTTTTTGATTAGCGAAAGCATTATGCGAATCATCTTTCCGGATAAGAATGGCATTCTATATACACAGGAAAAGTCGGAAATTTTAGAAAACATAATAAAAATAGGTTGCTGGATCAAATTATTTCATTGTGATGTTTATGATATTTTCACAGACGCTAGAGTTCCGCACCGTAATTAGGATAAATAAATTGCCAAGACTTCCAGAAGCAGAAAATCACTGAATTCTAATAAGTGTTTGACTCTTTTAATCAAAGGAAAGACATTCAAGGAAATACGAGTTTCATCAAAAGTTTTGACCTTTTATAGAAAAGATATTTTGGTTTCAGTGGTCATAAAAAACAGCTTGCAATCAAATTACATTTCCCATGAAATTTGCATAAAACAAAATTGTGTATTTGCAACAACACTTTGAAGAAATTGTGAAGCCTGGAAGAAACTTATTATAGATGGCAAAATCAAAGCTTTTTTTTTTAAAAAAAAAAACAGCTTTATGGTGAAACATTTCATTTCGATTTGCTCTTGAAATCACGGCAAGGTTTTAGTGAATGTGTCACGCAATGTTTATTTAAAAAATGCTTGACCAATTTATAGCAATTATCACCAAAGATTTGAAAATTTAAAAAAATCCCGGATTTCCTGAATGCGGGAAATCTGCGTGGGGGAAGAGTAAAACAATCTTGCATCCGTCGGGGGGATTTTTTTTCTGGAATAACCCATTTTACATAGGTTGCATGCGATTTAGTAACACAGGAATACCAATTGATTATCAATTTTCTTTTTACAGCAGTAACCACATGCAGTCCTCGACTGCCTGTTTTTTTGTTGGGTTGATACCATCTTCCATTTGCCCCCTTTTTTCAGGGGCATGTTTTGGCCAGAAACTGGTACCTACTCATGGCTTGACGTTTCCACACACATTGTCTCGTTTTCACGAATAACAATAGCCTTGTTTACGTATACCATGTGACTTGGAGTCAAGTTTTCTGGGTTCCTTTCTGACCTTTCTCTGTTCGATTTGGCGACGTGCATTTGTTCCTTTTGTAACCAGGCTCAAGGGAGCGTGACAAACTCAAATAATCCCTAAAGTGTTATATTTAATTTTGTGGTTATGTTCATAATTTCAATAGGAAAAAGGTTGAATTAAGGTATGTTCTATTGTGGCGCATAAAGGAAACTTTATGCTTTTGAAAGGTACAGAAAGCTAGTAGACAATTCACCGGTCTGTCACACGGCAAGTGAAATAATGGTTGGCTGCGATTTTGTTTCTGTTTGAATCCACTTACTAAGTATTCACTTGTTTCCTTCTTTCTTACCAGATGTAACTGTTGAATCTGTTCAGCTTATCCAAACATTATGCTCTAAGTTTTATCAAATTTATTCTGTTATATGCAGTGAGCATATGGTACTCTTATATAGCAAATTGTGCATCCAGTCCAGTTACATGTAAGCTTCATATAATATAATAAAATAATAATAAAATAATTTGCCAGATTTCAAAAGCACCTGTTATGTTTTTCAGACAGTGTAGTTTTTACTGTACACTCCAGACATCATTCACTGTAGAGTACTGCACTGTGCTAGTATATCCGGAAAGAAGTTGTGTTTTGGTTTCTGGGATGTTATATTCAGCTTTCTAACCTTATATTTTTCAGGGACAATATTACATACTGCATATCAGCAATACCAGAAATTGTTAATGTAGACAAAATTTTCACTTGTGGTACATGATCCACCATGAAGTCACCACATGCTGAACACAAATACAAAGTAAGTGTTGTTGCTATTTACTCTTCATGACAACATTTGGATGCCAAAATTTTTCTTTCAACTTATTACTTACTTTATTCTCCTGTTATATTACAATAAACTTAAAATGGTATTTTTCGATGAAATAAATGATAGAGATCACCATTTAATGATTTAGACAACATTATTTATGATTCAATATTAAGTTGGCAGTTAATAAAACTTGGTTGATGTATATGTTGTAGTTCAAATTTTTCTTTGGTTTGAAAATTTGTAAACCAGTTTGATTTTTGTTTTCCTTTGTCTTAGAATATGGTTATGAATCTCAGACAAAGGCAAAATAAAATTGAACTGGTTTGAAAATTTTCAAACCAAGGAAAAATTTGAACCACAACATATACAATACAAATGAACATGCACCACTTAATATAGTTTACATTTACAACAGCCCATGCACACGCTGGGGCTTTTTGGAGCGATTTCCGGCCTAACTACTTTTCACATTTTGATGCTGTGACCATGAAACTTTACCATGATATAACACTCACTGTTTTTAAATTTCCAAATTTTTTGGTATTTTTGGTCAGATAATGATGTCACAAATTTGGTGCCAAATTTTTTTTTTGTATAATGGCATATCCAATGGAAATTTCTGAAAGTGCTTGCAATAAGGATATCAAATCTGAAAACAAAATTTAAATATGTTTATCCAAGGGTGTTTTGCTCTCTCTTGAAAACTTTTGTTGTGCCAATTTTTGCCGGGTTTTTACTTCATCACATCCCAACTAACTGACTTAACTGACTGTCCCCGAGTCTCCGAGGATGGTCACAATGTGGATTGCTCAAAATACAAGAACTTACATATTATTTGACAAACCATTCTGGGTGAGGGAGCGCTGCAAGCGTTTTTGGGGGCAAGTGAGCACTGAGCATTTGCATCGCAAAATGTTTTGGGTGCCATCTTTGAACATGGTATATAAGATGTTGTTTACTCTGTTTGTAGATGAGTATTGTTACAAGCTGATAGTTAGGAAATATCATTGGTCTTTTTCATACAATGGGAGCAGGTAGGCACTTGTGTCCAGCTGATCTCTGACATGATCCTTTCTTTTGAAAAAAATATATATAGTCAAAAGCTTATATTTTCTTTCCCCTTTCTTGATATATAAAAATGTGTAATTATGTGTGAAACAATGGTTTATTTGATTTATAAAAGGATTGCTTGATTATAGCAAAAATCACAATGACACAGAAGGAATTGTTTTGACATAAATACACTGTATAATGTGTCTGAAAGCTACAGTTGTTGTACATGAATATAAAAGAATTGAAGATGTATAAAAATATCACTTGACATAAAAAAATGGTGAACCCGTGTTCGGACTAGCATTAATTATTTGGACAGTACTAAGGCAAGCAACCACTGAACTGCAAATAGTGAGCGGATACAAAACAGCATAAATTCAAAACAAACGTGAACTTGTAACTTTTTGTTTTAAACAGCATGCACATGTCGGCCGTGTAAAGTTATTCCAACTGGACAGGACAAAATATCTGCTACTAGAAATGGGTAAGTTCATTTCCTTTCATTATTATTCTCTTTGTTTTACCACTCTATTTTTTTGCCTTTTGTTTTTGGAACTCAGGATTGTTGGAAAGCAGTGTCTTGTCTTGTCCATAATATTTTTGTCGACTGAAAATTATTTTTTAATACTAATCACTATTAATAATCAGTAATTTTTGAACTTGTGGTAAATTTATTGTTATAAATAGATAATGAAGCTCGCATTGTGGTAATGTAGTGGTATGTAAATATTCATTTCTTCAAAAAAAAATGCATAAAATGAATAAGTATTTTAAAAAGTATTGGTTAAAAAAAAATCGTATAAAAAAATTTCAACCTGAATCGACTTGTTCTAAAATATTTATTTTAAGAGTTTCACAGACAGTAAACTTTTTATTTTAGGTTGTACAAAATGTAAACAAAAGCTATCAATTTTTTATATCTGTGAAATAAATTTGAATAGTTGTTTGAAGATAAAAAATATGCAAATGTTTCTGGTAAAGTTATTAAATGATTATATTTTGAAAAGAATTTATGGACATTGTTATGCAGAATACCGACAACACGTAGCGGATGTTGAATTGTATACAGTCTACAGTGTAAATGTTTTGCAACATTTAAGGAACAGTTATACATTTTTGAAGAATGGTCATTATTGATTCAGCTGTTGATTCACGATAGTTTTTGTAACATAACCAGATAAAAATTGATAGCAAAGTTGCAGAGATTCTTTTTTAACAACTTGCGCCAGATAAACTTTTTTTGTCTTAAAAGACACTAATTGTCATTAATTGGTGAATAAAAAAAATGAATTCATCATGTTTGTGTTAACAGTGAGTTAGATCTAGATTTATGAATACCAGGATTATATAGACCCATAGTTTACACATCTTTCTTTTGCAATGCTGTTTTCAATAACAATAGAAAGATTACTTGTTTGACACATGGCTTTAACTAGCATTGTTATGCTAATAACTGTTATAAAGCCAGTAGGATATCAAACAATACATAATTATAACTCAGTTAGGCAGAAATTAAAAGAAGAAAAGAAAGAAACGATGCACTATCTGTCCTGCATTGCTTGATAATTACCTGATAGAGCTGGGATATCAGGCATGTTTTTTTATATGTATATTGTGTAAACTGCATTCATGAATTGGTTTAAGAAACATTTCAGGTTTGTAAACAGTGAATACAGTGTAATTTTATGCAAGCATGTTTCTATTTGCAAAAAGTTTTCTATCTTTTTGGCTTGGTGGAAAAGTCCGAAATTCAAAATCTGACATAAAAATTATAGGCTTGTGAAGAATAGCACTTTTGTCTTTTCTAATTGTGTGCAGTGTTATCCTGTATGAATATTATAATTCTAAGTGTTAGTTGTTACTTACACTCTTGATCTAGTGTTGTAACTATTTGCAAATGAAAATGTTCATCTATGGAGAAAAATCATTCAGAGAATTGATGGATTATTATTAATAATACTTTTTTGGTAACAGATCTGTTAATCAGCAGCCTGGTGGAAGTAACAGTCATGGCCCAAGGAAAAGAGAAAGTGCATCAAGTTTCTCAAAACACAACAAAGTATCTGCATCTAACAGTAGCCATAACAATGGTAAACGCCATTCCAATGCTTCTCAGGGGAGCAAAGACAAGATTCTATTGAAAAAAGATTCTGGGTTACATAATGTGACTCCTAAGACACAAGTTAGTGCAGTCACAGGAAATTCTCAGACTGGATTTGGTGGTGGACTTGAAGCAAGTTTTGCATCATTACGTCGCAGCTCGGCTACTCCTGATTTGCTCAACAGCAGTAGTGTGTTTGATGCTGCATCAGAAGTGCAACGCATCTCATCAAAACCAAGCAGTGCAGGATCATCGTCTCCCCGCATAAGAAGACCTCCAACAAAAGAGTCAAGAAGTGTCTCTATTTGTGAAACAGATGTATGTGGGGTTTATTAAAGTTACAAGTCGCTAGTTGCCGGCTAAAGTCACCACCTACTTTGTCATTTCAGCCAACTTTTTTGCCTTCTTGTTCTGTTCTTTCTTGATAACATTTTAAAAAAAATATCAAGTTGCTTTCTAAAGTTAGATGACTACTAAATCAAACCTTTCTGACAACCCTAAAAGTGTGTTCAAAACTCAGACAAGTGCTTTTTTGAATAATTATATAACACATCAGTATCCTACAAGATGTATGCTTTAATTTTGTATTGTCAGGGTGGGTGGAGTTTTGTTGCAAACTGGATTTCATGACCTTTTTATCAGAAGGGAAACAGATAGCTAATGTGAATGTTATAAGCTGAGCTGTTCATATTGTCCTTTTTTTCTCGTTAGAACTTTTTGCAACTTAATGAGTATAGACTTATGGATGAAATTGGAAAGGTAGGGTGAATTGTGTGTTATGCATCTACCATATTTCACGCACTCAGTTATATATTAATTTTTATTGAATGTTTTTTTTAATTCAAATAACATTAGGCCGGTTCTCACTAGAGCTCTTAAGTGCACATGAGGTGCACTTGGTACGTACTTGTAGTGTGAACTCCTTTCTGAGAGCGTTTTCTAAGTCTGTCACTAACATTTCAATATAAGCACTCATCTGATTTATTTACACATTTAAATCTCATTGTAGAATGTATCAAAGAGGTAAAAATTAATATCAGCTGAATGTAATTAAAAAGTTAAATAATTTGCAGTAGTTTGTTTTATAAAAGCTCCATATTTCCCTTCTTTTTTATCAAAAACATGTTTGATACATTGGTTTGTACGGAATCACCCAAGTGTAGCTCGCGTACTTGGAGTGTGAATGTTTTAATGACTGCACTTTTTTTTTGTTGTTGTTGCCCTGGCGATATGCATAGAATAAAAGAATCCAAGTGCAGTTTGAAGTAAGGTCTACCCCTTACTTGGGAGTGCACTTGACCAATGACAGTACAGCCGTGCAGCTAAAAGCACATGGGCATGCAACTTTGAATTCCACAGGGAACGAGCTCTCTGCATTTTTGGTTTACGTTTCTGGAGTCACGGGTGACTTCAAAAAGACTCTCAAGCAGGATCTCATGTTTTACTTTTAGCTGTTGTATTGGAAGGCGTATTTAAAGCCGACTTAGGGTAAAAAATTCTACGTTGAGAAAAAAAGGCTGTAGTCTAATTCTTAGGCTTCGCCAATTAAAAACACTACAGACATGCACGCATTCGATACTCATAAGATACAAAAACATGTTTTGAAGACAAGCACAAATAATTTCCCAAAAATTAACAAAGAGTGTGCACAGTATTACACCAGGCTCTGAGACGATGTTTTACTGAATTAAGTTCAAATAGAACTTGACTTGATAAGAAAAATTATTTTACTATCGACTTAGCGTTTTATGCTTATCATACTTTAGTTCTGCAACTTTGTTTGTAAAGCTAATCGACTGCATACCACATTGTGCTCGCAAGTAATTTTCATCTAAACACGCACACTGTTCACAGTCATGCCTGGAAATCTATTGTCTCATCTTTCCAAAGCAGACCTCAAGTCTACTTGATTTCCAAGTGCACTTCAAGTGCACTTTGGTCCCTAGTGTGAACCGGCCTATTATTACTGCACACATGAGTACTGTAAATTGTGTCACTCTGACATCATTATCACTTGAAATTGATGTTGATGTTAATATAGTATTATTGTAAACTCAGTATTAAGAACTATTGCTGTCAGCCACAGGCCAGGAAGTGGTCAGGGAAAAATAAAATTCTCCAGGTTCAGGGAAAAGTCAGTGCTGACTGAACATTATTTGTGGAATCCAACAAGGTGAAGTTGGATTTCAAAGGAACTCAATCCATTTCTCTCTTGTGATGATAATGGAAGTTAGTTTAGCGCACACAAAATGTGATTGACATTTAGTAAATAAATGGATGTGGAAAGGACAGTTGCAAGGGGTGATTGGAGTGAATTTCCATTTTTAAATATTGGTCAGG
The DNA here is from genome assembly GCA_024195265.1 of Dendrophyllia cribrosa. NCBI lineage: Eukaryota > Metazoa > Cnidaria > Anthozoa > Scleractinia > Dendrophylliidae > Dendrophyllia > Dendrophyllia cribrosa. The sequence continues at coordinate 42,997,353 of JAJLRJ010000008.1, forward strand.
GAAAACTGTATCTATATATATATATATGCTCTTTCTAGTTTATCGCTGCATATTTTAATACATAGTATGAAACTGTACGGAATTTTTTACACTTCTTATACTTTTTCTAATTTTTATTTAGAGAAATGTAGATATTATCTTATGATTTTTATGTATAGTTATCTAATTTTATAGTTATTACATATAGGTATAAGCTTTGAGTACTTTTGTTTGGATCTTTTTTAACTAGTTAATATGCAAAATGTTGAATGAGGTAAGGCAGTGAGACAAATTTCACTTGATAGGTTCATTGGCTGTTAACATTGAGCCAGCGATATGTAATGATTATCTACCTTACCCATGTGGATGATACTGGAGGGAGGGGAGGGGAGGGTGGTGAGTTGGATGCAGGGGGTTGGTGGTCAGTAAAGCAAAATGCCTCGGAGAGAGGAGGGTCTGAACATATCGTATTGGCGTGTTGGCTCATACATGTAGGAGCCTTTCATTATGGCTGCAGGGATTTCACTGTTGGCTCATAGGAGCCTTTCATTATGGCTGCAGGGATTTGACTGTTGTTGGCTCAATAAGTCTGTGTTTGAGCATTAATTTAAAGCAGCAAGTGTCTCAATCCTGTTACCACACTGTAGATAACATGAAAGTAACCTGATGAATGATTTTTGTTTAGGGTTCATATGGAGTTGTGAGGCTATGCTATTCAGATTTTGATCAAACAAATTATGTAAGTATTTGTTATCTGTTTTTAAAAACGTCTTGTAACTGCCCACTAGATTATTGAGTATAATACAGTAACGGACAGATGTAACCTAACAGGGAATGCTAAGCAGAATACGTTCCCTGAGGGCGGCAAAGGTTTTTTTTTGTATTGTATTAGTTTTTTATTTATAATACAGATATATTATTATATATCTAGGCACGGTGGACCCGAAATTAACAGCATGATGCATGATTGAGCCAAAATAATCAGCGTGATGCGTGACTGGACATGACACGTGATTTACCTATTAGTTTTCCATGATAAGTGGACATTCTTGGACAGCCTTTGATTTAATTCGAAAAACTAGAAGTCTTGGAATGCTAACATTCAAAGAAAATACGGTCAAAATAAAAGTTAATGAACCAATCTATAAGTTGCATTACACCAGGATTACATTGGCTTATAAGCATCTGTAATGCAAAAATAACTTTCATGGCTTTATATTTGAAATAGCATGCCAAATTGCGTGACACATTTAAAACCTTCACAAATCGAAAGCTAAACACCGTTAACACCTGAAACGTTTTGTGAGAATAATATTGTAACAGTGGTATCTACATACCATGTTAGAAATAGCTTTGTAGGATGTAAAGTTTAGATCTTTAAATTTTTATGGCATCATGTGAACATTTAAAATTTGAACATGGACTACATGTATGCCCTTGTTTATTTAACTTATTTAACTGTGTGATAGATCATTACAGGTTTTTTAAAACGTGGATTATGTTTGTAGTGCCCAAATATCCATGACAGTTGAAACAACCCCTGGTGAGAATCGTTGAAGGTAGCCTGTTCCAGGCGTTCAGATAGTGAGGAAAGCGTGAATAGTTGGGGAAGGGCGCGAAGAACAGCGAGCAAAAAAAATGCGGGGAGACCGGGGAGAGGAGGCGAGGGAATGCCTGTAAACAAACTTAACAAAAGGTTGTTCCGGTATACCGGATTCCGGTATACCCTCTGATTGGTCAATTATGACACTTTCTGTTAACACTTGAGCGCTGATGAGAAAGGCGATATGGCGGAGGAAAGACAACTGTCATCAAGTCACGCTGAGATCGAAATCATTGTAAACAACATACTCAAAGACTTCCCGAATATCGTATCTCTTCGTGATGGGATCGAAGAACAGAAAGATTGCTTGAATAACCTTGTTCCCTCGTCTCCCCGCATTTTTTTCGCCATCGCGTCGTTAATGGGGGCCACTCCAAGCGAATTTTGGTCCTCATCAGAGCTTGCAAGAGCGAAAGAACGTCGCAATTTCGCAGTTGTTGTCGTTTCTCTGGCACTGTCAACCGTCGGCGCACGCTTCGCTGAGAGAGTATGTCCTGTCGGCGACCTTGTGTAGGGTTGTCGCTTCCCTGCTCTCTGCGATTCACCAGTTTTCCCCGAAAATAATTTAGAAATGTTGGCATTAGTTTTTGCCAATGTTCAGCAGCTAACATCATGTTCACTTTTATCCAGTTCGTGGCCTAATGAGCGAGCAATGTCGCCAACACCAAACTCTCCGCTCCAGAATATCCAACAATATCCTCATTTTTAACTACACTAAAAAGGGACAGGCGGAACTTTGGTTCCTGAACACTTCACATTTTTCTGGCAAAACCTACACGTTGAAGGATGGACTGGCAATTTGTTTGCAGAAGAACGTACACAATGATCAGTCATCGAAACGCAGGCCGAGATACGAGTTATGAGAGAATTTGTCAATGTGGATCTTGAAAGTGTCATATTTCCCGGGGAATCTAATTCGGTTGTAATTGACATATGATTGACAACTGAGAACTTTGGCGGTCTAAAAGTGGGCAGAAGGACCTTTTGTTGAGTTTGTTTACAGGCGTTCCCTCGTCTCCCCGCATTTTTTTTTTCGCTCGCTTTTCTTCGCGCCTTCCCCAACTATTCGCGCTTTCTCCACTATCTGAACGCCTGGAACAGGCTACGTTGAAGGATCTTTAAGGATCTGCAAGGATCTTACTGAGGATCTTAATAAAGATCCTCAATAATCTTGCAAAGACCTTCAAGGATCCTTTAAATTCTTGCAAAGATCTTCAAGAATCTTCAAGGATCCTTTAAGTTTCTGCAAAGATCTTCAAGGATCGATCTTTAAAGATCTTCAAAGATCTTGGCAAGATCCTTTAAAGGATCTTATTAAGATCCTTGAAAGATCGTTATAAATTCTTGAGGGTCTTAAAGGATCCTTGAAAAGATCCTTACAAGGATATTTTGCTAGGATCCTTTCAAGATCTTCATCAATTTTTTGAGGATCTTTGTAAAAAATTCTACAATAAATTGCAGATGAAGAATCTTTGAGGATCTTTCAAAGATCCTGTGAGGATCCTTTAAAGATCTTTATCTTTAAGGATCTTTGACAGCTCTTTGAAGATCTTCAAAGATCCCTGAAGATCCTCTGAGGATTTTCACCAGGGACATCGACTGTTCCTTTAGCGTTCCTTTAGCATTTTTGTCTCCCCATGTTTCTGAGTCCATGACCTGACATGCACCCTGGCATCCCCGTCATGTTAGTTCTGTCCTCTCTATCAACACAGCTATACTGAACAAATTTATTGTATACTTATAAATTATTTACTTATGTCCACAGGCAATGAAGATAATATCAAAGAAAAGAGTTATGAGAAAGGCTGGTTTAAGTAAGTTTGAGACAACATTCAAATAATAATTATTATAAATAGAGTTACTGTATAAATATTTTACCCACAGACTGCTTCCTAAGAGATAGCACTTTAAAAATCATTCACAAACTCAAGAGTCAAAACATGTTACATGAATCAATGTAACTAACTATTTGATGGAGGACTTGTGGTTCCATGACGAAAGCTTTGATGATCAGATTTTCCCCGGTAACAAAACAATGAAGACTTTCTTAATGCTTGACATTTACCTTGTGTAAAACAAAAAGGTTGGTTCAAATTGAAAGTTTCCATTCAAATCAACTGTTCAGTCACTAATTTGGAACTCTACGGTATCTGCACTTGTAACTCCATAGCAACCACCTTGTAATGGAGGTTCTCCCCCCTTAACGGTTTTATCAGTGGAATGTTGATTTGTTGTGGGTTTTCAACACAGGAAGACCAGGTGAAAAAGGGAAGAACTCAGGACTGGAAAGCCTACAAAGAGAAATTGCCATTCTTAAAAAAGTTGATCACCCCTATGTTGTAAGCCTTTTTGAGGTATGTTGATAAAGCCTTTTTAAGTTACATTGTAATGACAACCTATTCTCTTTTACTGATATACTGATTAATTCTTATCTTCCCCCTACTTCTTTGTAACAAATTGAAGTATGAGGGCCACAGAAATTGCGTACTCCAAAAGGTACAAGGAGACTGTGTACTATTCAGCTCTGAAAGTGATTATTGTGGCATGGTTGCAGGGCTGTATTTACGTTGTGTTTCAATGTTTTGTTTATCTAACCAAGAATCAAACAGATAATAGCCAGGTAAAATCTCCTGTCCCTGTCATGTATCCCTATTGTTGTGTGGGGAGAGTTTTAAACATCAGTAATCAGGTTGACATCATTCTTATTGCCAGAGCAGCATTCCTTTTGTTGACCAGTGCCGTGGCTCACAGACTCTGACCAGTTCACACACCACATCAAGAATGACACACTATAGAGAACCCTTAAATGATCATTACAGTCCAGCAAATACAAATTAATGTTTAGACAATTTTACCTAAAATGATTGAATGTTTCTTTTCTTGGCAGGTTTTAGATGACCCTTCTGAAGATAATCTTTATCTTGGTATGTACCATTGTACTGCTATGTACCATGCACTAAGTAACTAAACTTATAATATGAACACGTATCTTTGTTCTACATAACTCATAGCAAAGAAGTCAACATCATAGTAAGTTTCATAGTGATGTGGAAAAACAATTTATTTTCAAGTTATGCACATAATGGCCATGATCACTGCCAAGCTCTGTTTAGAGTGTTTCTCTCCACTTAGATTGCATATAATTGGTTGTTATTAAGCACTTGACAAGATGTTGAAACAGTTACTTTTGCTTAATTGACAGCCTGATGATTCAGAAACAGAATGAATTAGAATCTTTCTAATTTTTTTTTTTATCCAATACAGATAATTTATTTTTTAAATTATAATATATTAAATAATTTTCATTAGTTTCACTGATTTTTTTTTCTGTCTTAGTGTTTGAGCTGATGGACAGAGGGTATGTATTAAGTACTCAGTAGCCTGTAGTGCAAGCATGTTAATGTTTGGCTGCCATTTTGTCCTGGGCTGGGAGGAGTGATAGAGGGTGGAAAGGGGGCAGGGAAGAGAGCACAACACCTGCCTGCAAACACTGTGCCGGAAATCAGAAAAGAAAACCATTAATCAATTTGATCACATACTGTGCTTTATCCCTAGAGATGCAGATTACGTACATGTAACTATTCACAGGGATTTACAGAAATTTGTTTTTATTTTATCAAACCAGTGAGGTTATGGAGGTGCCTGGGGAACCCCTTTCAGAGCAAGATGCCAGGAAATACTTCATAGATGTCGTCCTTGGAATTGAATATCGTAAGTCACATGTTTGTTTTGTTTGTTCAATTAGTTCATTTGCACATCAGAGGTGCAAAATTCACTGGTGTTAGGGCAATATTAATATAAAATGCCTCTAATTATAAGGCCTTGATTTTCTCTTTTTTGTCTTTTCAATCTTTATTGTAGTTGTTGTGGTTCAATTTTTTCTTTGGTCTGAAATTTTCAAACCAGTTTAATTTGTATTTTCCTTTGTCTCAGATTCTTAATAATATTTTAAGACAATGGTAAAGAAAAATCAAAACAAGAACCACAACATAGTCATTAGATGTAGCTTTAGATTGTTCTTGTTTCAAATTTAAACATATGAGCCTCAGCCTCAGCCTCAGCCTCAGCCTCAGCCTCAGCCTCAGCCTCAGCCTCAGCCTCAGGCAAATAGGTGGCTACTCCCTATGTTATTGACTTTAAATAAATGATTATTTTTCTTATAATTGAAGGGCTGAGAGCATAACCAACCTATGTCAACCTATTTTCTGATGCCCCTAAATTCCCTGGCTTAAACGCTGATTTCAACCAACTGGTCATTACAATTGAAGGGCTGAGAGCATAACCGACCTATGTCGAATTTAGGCCCTTTTTAGTTCGTAGTTGCTATAGCAACTACGAAGTTTAGAGGGCACTCGAGAGAGCGGTCGGCTGTTCATGTAAGCGAAATAGTATATCTTGAGCCCAACGTGTCTTTGTATTGTTGTCCGTTGGACACAATATTTTAGCTTACTTGAACAAGCTATCATCGTCACTTCCGCCGTATGCGTAAAGTTCCGGTGTATGCGTAAACTTTTTTTTGTGCGTGAAGTGGTGTACGTTCGAGGCAGTTATTTGAGAAGTTTTCTTACAGTTTGGCGCTGATTCTTCGGTAAAGAACTTTCAAACTGTCACGACAGAATATTATTTATCAGCCGTGTTGGAAAGCAAACATGATTATTGCCTCGCCATTTCTTCGAGGACTGCTTTCAATTGGTAAAAATTTATACGGCAACAAAGCAGGGAACTGTAACACTGTAGTACGTGACTGTGGATACAAGATATGATGAGACATTCCGATGTGTGATAAAAGAGATAAAGGAAAATTTCTTTGTGGACCTTGCTGCAACTGAAGGCAAAGAATTTTCGTTTTGATGTGTTTGTCAAAACATTCAACTACTTTTTGGTCTGACAATCCCCCAATTAAATTGCCAGACTGCGTGTCGCCAAATGCTTATTCTTTGTCTTCTTTTATATAAACATCTGGCGACACGCAGTCTGGCGAACAGAAAAGATGAATTTGAGATTGTTTCTGTTTATTACATGTAATAAACAAAAATCTACTGTGATGTCCACTGCAGTTTGCTCCCGATTTCTCAACTCAACAACAGTAACAGCGAAGACAAAATAGCACTACTTTCTGAGAAACAACTGCGAACTATCCGGACGGATCCGCTCATTATTTTTTCTCGCTCTGTCCATTTTTGGCATGTGAACTACAAATTAGTTGCAAAATATTGTTCAGAATTTTTTTCTGTTGTTTTTTCTGCAATTTTCGAGAAATAACATATGCAAAAAAAAAAATGCATATATATATCTGCATGTCTCCTACAGACGATGTGTGCCGTAACGAGCTCGCAATCGATAAGCAAACCAGGCGTGCCACATAAATAGAGGCAAATCTGGGCGAGAATAAATAAAAAAGGCCTAAAATTTGACATAGGTCGGTTATGCTCTCAGCCCTTCAAAAATGTAATGACCAGTTGGTGAACTTAGGGGCACCAGAAAATTTCAACAGAAAATAGTTGGAAAGTGTGTGTGTGTTTTTTTAATTAATGTGTGTCCAGGTGAATGCTTGATATAATTATACAGTCGAATCTCATTAATACGGACACCGAAAGGAACACAGAAAATGTCCGTATTAATGGGGTGTTTTCTAGTAAATTGTTAAGGGAAAATACAGTTAATCACCACATCTTACCCCACTAAGACGCTAAAAAATTACAATGAGACCAACGTTCATAATTTTATTTCAACCAAAATGATTGTGTAGCTGACCGACTTAGCACATTTCAGAACATTTTTATCTCTTAGAATTAGTCAGATTGTCCGGATCAAGGAGATTAACTTTGTATGAGATTGTTTCGATCGGGACGGGAAAAAACTGCCCATTGTCCATATTAACAGGTGACCAAATTAGGTGGGTAAATTTTACAGAAAATGTGTGGGTACTTGGCCTGGACCCAGACAAAAGATGGTAATAATAGGGTATCCGTAAAACGGGTGTCCACTGTGTATATGGTATATTATGTAGAAACATGACTAGTGACATCATTTGTAGTTTTGTCATTGATTTGATTGGACCAAGGTTCATACCTTATTTATGACTTTGTGGACATCATTAGTTTTATCATTGCAATAACAGTTTCAATCTATAACCAAATTAATCTTTTTTTTAACAGTACACCATCAGAAGATAGTTCATAGGGATATAAAGCCATCTAATCTTTTACTTGGAGAGGACGGTCATATAAAGGTACAAATCACCACCTGTTAGGCTCATGTTCATGCTAGTGTGTTTATTAAAATGAAAAATCTCCTCAGCTCCATGAAAAAAAAACTCATTACGATTGTTTGTTCATTTATAATAAGTAATGTAACGTTTTATGAAAAATTGGTTGGTTGATTGATTGGCTGATTGATTGTTTGATTGATTGGTTGGTTGATTGATGATTGAGTTGATTGATTAATTGATTGGTTGATTGATCGGTTGATTGATTAATTGATTGATTGGTTGATTGGTTGATTGATTGGTTGATTGATTAGTTGATTGATTTGTTGATTGGTTGGTTGATTGGTTGATTGATTGATTGGTTGATTGATTGATTAGTTGATTGATTGATTGATTGATTGATTGATTAGTTGATTGATTGATTGGTTGGTTGATTGGTTGGTTGAATGATTGATTGATTAATTGATTGATTGATTGGTTGATTGATTGATTGGTTGATTAGTTGATTGGTTGGTTGATTGGCTGATTTATTGATTTATTTGTTGGTTGATTGATTGATTGATTGGTTGGTTGATTGGCTGATTGATTGATTGATTAGTTGATTGATTGATTAGTTGTCTATGATTGATTGGTTGATTGGTTGATTGATTGGTTGGTTGATTGATTGGTTGGTTGAATGATTGATTGATTAATTGATTGATTGATTGGTTGATTGATTGATTGGTTGATTAGTTGATTGATTAGTTGATTGATTGGTTGATTGGTTGATTGATTGGTTGGATTGGGCCAATTACGGACTCGCGGCCTTATGTGTTTAATCATGAAGAGGATTAAATAAGTAAGGAATTTGCAGTTTCATGATCTGTTGTAACATTTCCTGTTTTTTTTTTACAGATTGCTGACTTTGGTGTGGCTGATGTGTTTGAAGGAGATGATGCTTTGTTAAATAAAACTGCAGGATCTCCTGCATTCATGGCACCAGAATCTTTACAAAGTAAGAATGAATATTCACCATCTCAGATTTGTAGCAGATAGTTAATAATATCAGATCTATAGTAGATAGATAATAATATCAGATCTATAGTAGAATATGATAGTTTATAATATTAGATCTATAGTAGATAGTTTAGAATGTCAGATCTGTAGTAGATAGTTTATATAATTATAATATGACCGTACGGCCCCGCTGACACAATTCTACAGAAAATAGAATTGCAAGGTGACGTGAGCGGGGCCGGACGGGTTGACGTGAGCTGGTCCGGAAAAAGCCGCCCAGCCCTGCTTGAGTTCAAGCGACCTCGCACTGCACGACTATTCTTGTACTTTCTAGTCATATTATAAAATACTTATTGACTTAGTTAGGTCGGGCCAGATGGGAAAATATTTGGCTCGAGGTCATGGCGCACGGACCTCGCTGCGCTCGGTCCGTACGCCATGACCTCGAGCCAAATATTTTCCCCTCCGGCCCTCCCACTCAGTCAATAAGTGCATAATATTAGATCTATAGTAGGTAGTTTATAGTGTTAGATCTATATTAGGTAGTTTATAATGTCTAGATCTATACTAGATAGTTTATAGTGTCAGATCTATAGATCATTTTCATGTGACGTCACGACTGACCTGCTGCCATATTGGTGTACTACTTTCAATTTCGTAATAGCATGAAAATGCAAGTCATTTCTACAGTTGTTGCATTGTAGAAATTAATTCTTCGGGATGTTAAGCAAAGTCTGGGGGAAATCTTTATTTGACTTGTTCTTTTCCCATTTCTGAATAGTTATGCTAAGAAGTTGGATTAATGACATCCAGTCAACATTATATCTACCACCGTTTTCAACTGCTACAAGTTCTGAAACAAAATATCTTTCCTCACACACAATTGTTTAAATCTTATCCATAAGAATTCTGCCCAACTAATAGCAGAAATCCATTCATTTCTCGGCTACTTTACCTTGATTCATAACTACAGAATGTACTTGAGCGAAATAAAACCCTAATGTTGACTGCTTTTGCTTCCACATCTAACAATTGATCAAAGTACCATTATCATTAGAGGATGTGACTTGCGTTTGTTTACACTCTGATACACCAATATGGTGGCGTAGCAACAGTTGTCAAGATTTTTGTCACATAAGTGAAAATGATCTATATTAGATAATTTATAATACCGGGGCTGAGTTGTTCAAAGCCTGATTAGCACTAATCCTGGATTAACTGTCTACACAACATATGAATTGTGATGGTAATTAACCCTGGATTAGCGCTAATCGTCGTTCGAACAACCCAGCCCAGATCTATAGTAGATAGTGTTGCTAAGTATGTCATCATTGTACTGACTTTAAATTTTCTGTCAGATTCACGTGACAAGTACAGTGGAAAGGCGGCTGATATCTGGGCTTTAGGAATCACTCTTTATTGTTTTATCTTTGGCAAGGTGGGTGTCAGTGTAGTAATGTCAGTAGTGCTGTAAGCCTTGTATCCACTGTGTATTGACTGGCATCAGTCAGACTACAGTAAATACAACAGAATATATCCATGTTGATTTGTGGTGTGCCATTGTTTTGAGATTTTAAGAAAAGCTGAATGATGTGAATACACAGTAAGTGACATTTGTCAAGCAAAAAAAGAAGAATTAAATGCACGTGTGTGCTTACCCTACAAGTGACATTAATCTTTTTATCAACAATATTTTGTTTGTTCTTCTAGGTTCCATTTGATGATGTAAACAGGATGGGCCTTTATGAAAAGATCAGAACTCAAGAGTAATTACCCTTATTTTGTTTGATTTGAATTTTCTATCACTTATCAAAACTGAGTTATCATGTAATGAGTTTGTCATGGTGACATTAATAAGTGCTTTTTTGTTTTCTTTTTTTATGTGCTGCTGTTTTTTAGACTGACATTTCCAGAAGAGTAAGTGGGATTACATTGTTAAATAATGATATATTCCATGTTTGCTCTTTTATTATTATTATATAATTATATGCATGACATTTTCTTCAAGAAACACCTACTGTCACTTGCCAGTTAAAGCAGATTACTGCTTTGTTCTTTTAGCAAACTTGATGGAGCATAGAATACTTCAATGCATTAAGACTTCTAACAGAAAATGACTTTTTCAGTCAGAGATGCAGAGAAAAACTGCAAAATAATGTTATTGTGGATATTTATTTTCTTCTTTATTGAGATTTGATGTTGTCTCCATCAACAGTAGAACCTTTTAAATTGGCTGCCAACAAGCCATATAAATGTGGCCATATTAACAGGGTTTTTTTCTGGGCAATAATTCCACAAGTTTTGTCTGATGCAGTAGTGGCCTCCAAATTCTCAGAAATAACATTTTAAAAAAAAAACGTAAAACAATTAATGAGCAGAAATGATATTTTCACCGAAGAGCTACTACATGAACACTCCTGTTACTTTGCAGGCCACCTTTAAACCCACAGTTAGAAGACCTTCTTTTACGAATGTTAACAAAAGACCCCAATGAAAGAATCACTATCAAGGGAATCAAGGTTAGTGTGTTACACAGAATGTAAATCTTATTTTAGGAGTATCATAATCTACTTATGACAGTGACCAATTTATTTTACAGTAAACACCTGCACGTAAGAACCTATTTTTTAAGAACGTGTTAGGCTAAAATTTGCCAGTTAGACTCCCCCCCCCCCCCCCCCCCCCCCCCCCCCCCCCTCCCCTCCCCTCTATACAAGAACCTGTTTAGCCTAAAATTTGAAACAGGTTCTTATTTTCTAAAATCTATATAAAAAATGTGTACAGTACACTTGGGCAAATAAGAGTGCATGTATATAATGTTATGTTCTGTGATCGTTGCTTCAATTTTTTTTATTATAGTCATTTTTACATAAACACTTACTTGGTATGTAGATTTTATATAACGAATAGACTGAATACCACTAAATTCTATCAGCTACAATGTAATTTTTTTTCTTCAGAAAATAAGAACCTATTTAAATTGTGCTAATCACCATTTATGTAAGAACCTGTTTAGGCTAACTTGGGAAAATGCAGGTTCTTACTTGCAGGTTTTTACTGTATTGACCCATATAAGGACACACCCATTATATTGACCTATATAGCGACACACCCAAAGATTATAATGACCCATTTAGGGAAGATATCAATGACGTCACCAAATGTTATTAATGTGCCAACCAGAGCATTATTGGCTGCCGAAACAAAGGGTTCTTTTGTTCCAGTGGTTGGCACATTTGAATAACAAAAAGAATGTTTGTAAACAGATATCATCCCTATAGGGGCACACCCATGATATTGACCCATTAAGGACACACCATTATATTGATCCATATTGGGACACACCCTGACACCCATTATATGCTTAGATATCACAGTCCACTTTTCTAATTGGTTATTTTTGTTCTTGTCTGTTGGTTTTGCTTAAGTGACTGATTTTAAACAATAAAAACAGATGTCTATTCATTGCATATAATTTTAGCTTTTTTTATCTCAGAGTAACTGGTGTCATGTAACTTCGACTCTCTATAAGCCAGACATCTCTCTAAGATGGACTGTTGTGGCCAGTCCCGACGGTGTCTGTCTTAGTGAGAGTTGACTGTATAGGGACCCAGACAGGGACACATGTTATAGGGACTCAGAAAGGGATACATCGATTATAGGGACCCACCCATTATAGGGACCCAGGAAGGGACACACCCATTATAGGGACCCACAAAGGGAGACACCCCAGATAGTGCACACCCATTATAGGGACCCACTCATTATAGGGGACCAGAAAAGGACACACCTGTTGTAGGGACCCAGATAGGGACACACTGATTTTAAAAACACTATACAGAGTGGCACCTTAATAAGCTTTGGATTTTTTCTAAAGACCAGTTTAATGCAAGGGTTATTTCTAAACTTAGGATGACCTAATATTAAAAAAGTAATAAATGGGTGTCAATCCAATTCAATAGAAGTGTTAAATGTTATGGAGAAAGAACAAGCAACAAAATAACTCAACTCCCCTAACCAGCAGTCCTGCTTCAGATGAATAAAACTTAAATCAGCATTTTTTTAATGTAACAGGAGCATCCTTGGGTTACACAAGGCAGCAAATATCCTTTGATATCCACTGAAGAGAACTGCCCTGGCATTGAAGTCACTGATGATGACATTCAAAACAGTGTGAGGACTATTCCAAAAATCAAGACTTTGGTAAGGTTTAATCTGTTGTATTTAACTCTTTAACTCTCAAGAGTGACAAAAATCAAAATTAAAAAAATCTCAAATTTCATTTTGTAAAATATTTAAAAACAAATGGTGCAATGCAAAAATTCTGGCAAAGATTTTTCGTTTGTTTGGTCACACCAGTCCACAGATTAAAAAGTTAGAACTTTGTTACATGTACTGGTATGCATAATTGCTTCTGGGAGTGAAGGTATTAAACATTTATGGACACTAATGTAATGGGGCCCTTTGTCGTCCTACACATGTGAGTACATGATATTGCTTTAAACTGGCTCAGATTGGGAAATAGTACTTGCCATTTGTAGCAAACAAAACCCAGGGTGAAATGTTATGGGTTACTTGTCACAGGACCCCATTGATAACAGTGTTTCATACACTGATGGGTTATATCCTGTTAAAATATTCATTATTATTATTATTATTATTATTATTATTATTATTGTATGAATTAACTCTTTAATTTAATGCATACTATTGAGTTTTATTTGTTTTCTTTTTCCTGCCTCCAGATACTTGTGAAGAGTATGCTCAGATATCACACTTTTGGAAGCCAAACAAAAATAGAACAAATTCGTTCTCATTCACAACCCAACATTGCAGCTGATGTGGAAGGAAGACAAATCACAAAGATTTAAACAGCACTCCATGATTATGTTTGCAATGACCAAGAAATGCCAGTCACATTGTGGTGAGAGTATGTGAACAAAAATATTTCAAGTGTATATGAACATGAAAAAGTTGTTAGGCCAAACAAAAAATGCTGTGGTTCCAGTTACACTAGTATAGGACGTTCAGACTTGAATTGTTTGTTTTTCAAACTTTTGTATTACTTGTAGTCAAGTGTGCAACAAAGGAAAGCAAACTCCAAGATTCCTACATTGGTTTTTACCAAATTCTAAGAAACAAAATTGCAAAATACATAATACTTTAAAAAGGTTCGTGTCAGCAGTCTGGCACTATGATTATTTCTAAATTGTTCTTGGGTCAAGATACAAGATACAAAAGGTAGTCACTAGTCTGGAAAGTGGAACCACAGTAATTTGTTTCTTTTTTATGGCCTTAGAACTTGCAGTCACAAAAGAATTTATTTTATATATACAGTATATATATAATATAGGAATGAAACAGAGAAACAATATATATAGTGTTTCACACAGTCATAGGGGTGCTCCGTCGATGCAACTACATGCAGAGCGAAATACAATTTTAGAAAATTCTTTGAGACAGTTACTCAAGTTTCATGCAAGTTTCACAACATGAGCAAGTTTCACGACAGTCTGATGATTACTTAGTGTGTAACCCTTGCGTAACTGTCTCAAAGAATTTTTCTATCTAAAATTGCATTATATAAGAATGAATATATCTACAATAGAAAGTAGTTAAAAAGCAAAAACAAAATCTTGAGTCTGTACTATAGACTCGCTTTGGAAAACTGCTTAGATTTACTTAATAGACTGTTGTGAAATAAATGTAAGCATGGAGTAAATTGTATCTTCTTAGTATAAAGCAAAATAATGAAATTCATTTTATCCATGGACTCTCTATTCAGATTTATAAATATTTTGACCATTTCATATAAACATGATATCCATGTGTCAAATTGATGACCGCAGCCTACAAATGTGCCCCCAAAATCATACACCAATTTGAAGCATATCACACAAATGGTTCTTGCAACTTATGACCTGCAACAACCGTGTTCATAGACACAACAGAGACTGGTTAATATATGAATGTAAAGATGGCAGAGCTCTCCCTGTAGTGAGGAGTATTGATGGGCTTGGGTCACTGTTGTTGTGTTGCCTCTTCAGCGTAGCCTTACACTATCATTAGTCCTTTATCAAAAGAAAATTTTGTTTATGCACTAGCACTTTATCAGAGCTCTGACAAAGAGCTAGTTATCAAAACATCAGATTTTGAATTTCTTTACAGCGGCCAATTTACCTTAACAACTTTTGTTGTTTCACTCCTCCACCGTCGCAGCACCCCATTATTCTTTCTCAAAAGAAGTTGAGAAGTATACATTTTATTTTGCTATTTTTTTTTTAAATCATACATTTTCATAGAATATGATTGTATACAGTTATACTTCTTATGTATCATCAGTGATATTAATTTATGTTATGAAATAATTCCCACGATGTAGAATGATACAAATGAAGCTCTTGTAAGCGGACCCTCAGGAAACAGAATGGAGCTGGCCGCTAACGGGATATAAGAGGAGAATTCAAACAGGGTTTTGTCAAGGTGGTCTTAAATAGAGCTGTCTGCTTACGAGTGTCCGCTAATTGAGCTTCTACTCAACTTTAATATTTATTTGTTCTAACCAAACCATTTTGTTAATAGTACAAACTTCGCCCCTCAAATGTCTATTTTTAATGCATACATTTATATTAAATATTGTTTTAATTGATTTATAAATCTTTTAGAAAAAGATGAAATCAATAATTATTGTAACATACTTGATTTTATCATGTAGATAGACTAATAAATAAAGATTTATATGAAAGGAATTTGTTTTGGCTATGTTTAATTTAACGTTCAGGACAATCAAACTTGTATAATTATTATTAACTAACTAGGTAAAAATGTACAAGAATTTGGTTTTATCGACTGAGTCGATAAGGTAAATTAGCCACCGTAAAAAGATTCGAGAAAGCTGACGTTTCGAGCGCTAGCCCTTCGTCGGAGCGAATCAAGGGATTGTGGGTAGTGTGTGGTTTAATATGGTAGGTGAAGCTACGCTATTGGTGGAAATTTGGTGACGTGAAAAATAAATGTAAATTAGTTGAATAAAAGGGGTTGGTTGATTCCGTGGGGTTTGAGAGTGCCGATTTGAAAGATGATTTTTTGTTCTAAGTTTTTACGGTTTTCTGTGTTACCCTGGTGAAGGGAAAGGCCGCAGATTGTCATGTGTTGTTTAAAATGGTTAGTGAGATTGAAATGACGCGCGACTGGTTTGGATGCGTCTTTGTCATTTTTTTCAACGTCTCGGAGATGTTCGCGAAAACGGTCGCCCAGTCTCCTCCCTGTTTCGCCAATGTATATCTTTTTGCAAAAAGTACATGTTATGCAGTAGATAACATTTACGGAGGTGCATGTGAAACGATCAGTGATTTTAATAGATCGTTTGGGTCCCGTTATTTTGTCCGCGTTTTGAATGAAAGGACAAGTGTTGCATCGTGTGCGTGCGCATTTAAAAGTTCCCGGTTCATCGTCAGATTTCAGTGTGCTCGTCACTAGAAAGTTGCCTATGTTTTTGTCACGTTTGAATGAAATTAGTGGGGGTTGTGAAAAAATTCTGCTAGTTTCGGGGTCGTTTTGAAGTATTTTGAAATTTTTTAAAATGATGCTTTTGACTGTGTGATTGTGTGGGTGGAAAGTGAGGGTGAATGGAATTCTCTCGTTCTCTTCCTTCTGTGACGTTTGTAGTGCTGATTGTCTGTCGATTTGTTGTGCACGTTGTTGGCCCGTATTAACAACAGAGTCAGGGTACCCACGTCACTACAAAGACGTCGAAGTCTGAAAAATTGAGAATACGGAATGGCGTTTCTAACGTGTGATGGATGTGAGGATGAATATAACAGATAACTGTGAGAATCTGTAGGTTTGTAGTGCACACTTGTGGATAAACTGTTGCCGTTGATTGAAATATTGATGTCAAGAAAAACGACAGGTTTCTGAATCAATCAGCACTACAAACGTCACAGAAGGAAGAGAACCATATAAACATAAAGGAGGGGACCTTACATTAATAAGATTTGTTCTTACTTTAGTCGCTGCAGTTATATTTTTTGTTGCAAGTCATTAACCTTATAAATATTTGCAGTGCTAATAATAGACCCTTTAGGCAAAAAGATCTCCTCTAGATTGGGTATGCTGCGCCGCGCGCGCAAGGTACTGCCGAAGCCCACATGTGTGACACTATACAACACGATGGTGTTACCTTTGTTTGACTACTGCGCAGCCGGTTGGGACAGCAGTGAAATAGGCTTTAAGGGCTACATTGATAAGCTAAACCGACGTGCCGCATGTATAATCGAGGGCCGATCTATATGTGCGGATGAGTTGCACACCGTATTTAACTGGCCTAATCTTCAAGCGCGTCGGGATTATCTTAAGTGCGTCCTTGTTTATAAATCTTTACACAACTTGGCGCCAGCTTATTTATTAACTGAATTTAAATACGCACACCAATTCCATTCCTATGACACCAGACACCGTGACCTATTGCGCTTGCCTTTAGCTAAAACTACCAAATACCAGCTGAGGGCAGTTTTAGACTCAATGGCGCGCGGGCATTCAATGCCTTGCCCCCTAAAATACGAAATGCAATTGACCTCAAGGAATTTAAGATCTTGGCGAAACTCCATCTTAAGCACTCTATGTTAATACCTTAGCTTTGTGTATATTTCATATTTATTCATTTCTATTTCAGTTCCGTAAATTTGAAAGTACCGTATTATCTAGTTTTAGTTGTTTCAATTGTTAATTTAGTCAGGGCTCTGTTTAAACTAGCTGTGTATGCTAAATCAGATGCTCCTGAATAAATATTCAACAAAATAAAAAAATTGTGCTACAGCATCTCAGCCAATCTGCAATATTGCTTCTCGTTGTCTTTACATTGAATCATACTTTTCGTCTGAAATTATTCAAATCTTCAATCAGCATGCCCTTTCTTAGGACCAAATTGGTCAAATAGACCAAAAAAATGGATTTTTTTTCTGTTTATTACCGGTTTGACCACTTCAGTCACTTTGAAAAATTAAGCTTACTAAGGGTGGTTTCTCAGTACAGCCGAGGTTTCACTGTACTTTAGTGATGACAGAAGAGAGATGGACACAAGGCAATATGGCAAAGCCCCTGCTTCCTACTAAATGCTTGCAATAGGCCATTTTTGGGTTACACAGGCGTTTTCTTTGTGCAATTTTTGTCGCACTTGTCGATGCAATTTTTGACGCGCGCTAGTTGCATCTTCAAATCGCATGTGTAAACGGGCGGCGATTTCAGTGCGATTTGTCGCGCGATGTCGCGGAGGTTTCGAACCCTGATGCAACTTGGCGACGATTTTTGAGAAATTACAGCAAATCAAAGCAAATGTTACACCCGAATCGCATAGAAAATCGCCGCTAGTTTACACATGCGATAAAAGTTGCATTGGAGAGCGCGACAAAAATCGCATCAAAAATCGCATGTGTAAACGGGACTACTTTATGCCTCATTATCAACACCAAGATTGGTGCGCAACATTTCATATGAAAGTGAGTTTTATTTCAGAAGTGAATGAAACCTCGGTCTTAAAAAGTCATCAATTACTTAGTGAAGTGTTTTATGCAAAACCGACGTGCCACATGCCGATCTGTAGGAGCTGATGAGTTGCACACCGTATTTAGCTGGCCTAATCTAAGACTTGGCACAAGTCGACTGCGAAGCCCACGAGAGCGCGACAAAGTCACGAAAAGCAAGCGACGAAGTCGCGAGAGCGAGCAACTTCTCCACCCGACCAACCAAAACGAAAAACGGACTTTGAGAAAGTCTAGCCTAATGTCCGGGAGTAGTTGTAAGATAAGATCGTCTTTAAATAAATGCGCCTTATCTCGAAAACGAGCACGGTGACCCCCCATTTTTTTTGGTCATTTTGGTAATAGTTGATCTTCACCTTACAGCATGGCAAGTTTTAAAAAAATCTGTACGTGGGATCATTTTGGGCGCGAACGTCCTTAAACCTTAAGATAATCCCGACGCGCTTGTAGATTAGCCCGGAATAGCCACTCGATGAAAATCGATAATTGGAAAGCAATCGATATAATCAATATAATCAATAAAAATTAATCGATTAATATCGATTGGTTCAATCAATCGATGAAAATGGATACTCACAAGTCAAGTCCCCTTAAGCGCGTCCCTGTTTATAAATCTTTACACAACTTGGCGCCAGCTTATTTATTGCGTTCGCAGAACGCCATCATAATCTTGGTTGGTGTTCCTGTGGCCTACCAT
The DNA here is from genome assembly GCA_024195265.1 of Dendrophyllia cribrosa. NCBI lineage: Eukaryota > Metazoa > Cnidaria > Anthozoa > Scleractinia > Dendrophylliidae > Dendrophyllia > Dendrophyllia cribrosa. The sequence continues at coordinate 43,016,375 of JAJLRJ010000008.1, forward strand.
ACCAAGATAATTTGAACCTTTTTGGGTCGACAGCCAAACGTACTCCCCTATTGCATTTTTCAGGGGTTGTCCGGGTGGGACTCGGGCATTTTTATTGCATTTGTCAGGGTCGGCCTCGGGCACAATTTGTCTTCATTTCGCGTGGTCTCGTTTTCGCGTACAGCGAAGTGCAGGGAGTGTGCCGCCTTCGTTGTGCTTGGTTGCGTTGTGTCTGGTTCTTGGTTGCAGTGTGCCTTTCACTGGGTAAGTAACATTGATTATTGCTTTCCAATAAGAGAAATGTTATGTTGTTTAAAAATCTTTTTATATAATATATAACCCACCGAGTTTTTTTGGCTCGGCGGTGGCCCAAAGACATGATTTTTTGTCTCAAAACACTATCACCGACTTATTCGGGTCGGCGGCCCTATTTGAGCCACGTGGTCATGACTTGTGATCAAAACACGAAGGAACCGAGCTATGTTCGTCGGTGTTATGCCAGTCAGTTGCCAAGTGATGGCCAGATGAGACCAGTTCGGTCAAGCGAAATTAATCCAAGGAGTAATATCGCTAGCAAACGCAATGCTGTGGGTCGTACACAAGCTCTTCAAGTTTTGATGAATTATGCCTTTGAATCTTTGGGTCATGATGGGTGTTAGTAATCGGCGTAATGGCGTAACGAGTAACGGCGTAACAGCGTAACGAGAATCGGCGTAACGGATTTTTATTTCTTCATTTTTTCTTTTTTTTTACTTTTTTTATGAATGATAATTTTATACTTCGTTATAAATGATTTTTCCCCAGTTTTTATTTTATTTTATTTTTATGAATGATAATTGCAGTTTATCGTCTATTGTCTGTTTTGGCGCTTTTTCCCCGATATCGAGCCCAGACTTTCTCCGTCGGTGCTGTTTGTCAGCGACTGACCGCTGACAAAGAGCCGGAGAAAGTGAATATGACAAGATATAAATCGCGGGCTCAATTTCCCACGCGAGTGCTAAAAATAGACGTTCCGATCTTCGACGTTCCAAGAAACTGTCAAGAAGATCAAGCATGGATGAAGACGATGGTTAGTACAGTATTTCATACAGTTTGTTAGGGTCTGTTTGAATTTCAAACCTGTATTACCTTTAATAGCCCTAATATGTATTGATTTTGTCTTTCAGATATTATTTTTATCGGGGAAAAGAAAAGAAGTGACGGTAAGCAAATTGCTGCATTTTTGTGCCCATCTCAGTTCATAATAAGAAGAAGGAAATTATCTGTAGTCCAGCAACTTTCTTCGTTTTAAAACGTCGTGTGGACTTTCTTTTTTTTTGTGGAAACCAATTCACTTAATTTTATAGTCGCTGTTATTTTGTTGCAAATGGACAAAATGTGTTTTCGAGATAAGAGAATATCTGTGTTGTGTTTTTTTTTTTGCGCGCGCGCGACACAAAAAATCGCGCGTGTGAAAGATTGCACGTGCTATCGCGAGAACAGGCACTGGAGGCGGAAGTGCTAAGCGCGAGTGCTGGGGCGGAAAGATATCGTTTCGCACTCTTTTAGTAACAGTATTTAATAATTATTTTATTTATTTTTACAGATGTTTATGTAGTACCGGAAACGCCTGAGGTAAGAATATTCTTTATTCAATGGAAACATTAAATGATAACGTGTTGTTCTCAGCGGTCTGTGCATAAGGATATCTAAACTTCGAGCCAGGATTCCAAGCTAGAATTTAATCCAGGATTTTCCCGCGTTTTTTAGCTTTTCCCGCCATTTTGATCACGTGACCTTAGGGTTAGGCTTGAATTCTGGCTCGAGCCCTAGCACTGATTCTGGCTTGGACCCTGGCTTTATTCTTAGTTAATCTCTGTGCATGCAAGGACTGTTGTCAAATTTATGTTACAGTGGGATGGGAAATCAAACCACCCCTCCTCACACCACCACCACGAAAAGTCTTCTTGTGGCCACGGGTTATTTACTGAAAAATACAATAAAAAAAACACAATGTTTCTTTATGCCTAAGCTTCTCCTTACAAAGAATTTACAATGATATTCTTTGTAGAAAAAATTGTCACTTTTTTCACGATAAAAAAAATACTCAACCATGCCCATTGTACATTTTAAAATGCCAACATACCATATTAGGCAGAGTTTATTTAACACCTGAATGGAGTTTAAAGTATGTTGAGAAAGAGGATACGAAAAAGGAAAGAAATATGTCAAAGAAATCCATTGGATAGGGTTGAGACACTCCTAGAATAGGGCGGTGTTATTAACTGCATGGAAATTTGTCTTCTACTATCTACTAAGTTAATTAAGGTAACTCCCATCACAGATTATCTATAAGAGTCACTTTTAATATTTAAGGTCGGAGTCCTCACTGAAGAATTTAAATCTCTCAGCCCTGTAAAGAGGAAAGCCCCTCCCAGGAGACCTCAAAGGTGACATATCGATATTTTCGTTTTATTGTAGTATAAAGATGGATAATCTTTTTTTTCTGAATTGTTGGTGGTTATTACCCAGAACCAACGGTGCAAAACCTAAAGGAAATTATTATTTATTCGTTTATTTTTTTGCCAGATTTGCCAAAACGGAGGATGGTATTACAAGTGATTCTAGTACTGACGAAGATCTTAAAGAATGTCCTTGGCGTAATACCAGGTATGTTTCGCAGGCCCAACGCAGCACAGTTTGAGCACGAGATGTTGTTGTTTTAAAATGTCAAGATAAAAAATGCAGGAGATATGAAACAAATCTGACCATTTTTTTTTACCAACACTGAAGCCTTCCAGAATGTTAGAGTTTCGTTTTCAGTTAAGATACTGCTTTAGTCTTAATTTTGTGGTTAGTAGGTCTAAATTTAAAACGTTTTAAAATAAAGTAAACAGTTTCTTTGAATGTTACCAGTACTGTTTAAAGGATACTTATCAATGAAGCCTAAATATCTTCTATTATAGAGTGAAAACCACTGAACAATATGCTGATGATCATGATGACGTTGAGATATTACGGACTAAAAGTTCAGGTGTCATCCTACCCGATGAAACAGAAGAACCATCACTGTTTAGTGGGGACAAGAAGACCCCGATATTTCTTACAGGGAAATCAGAAAGTCTTTCCTTCGACAAGGTCCTCGACATTCTGTTGAAGGATCACAACACCGCCTTTTATTGCACGAAACAACCAATGCGAGTTCAACAGAATGTTACCTTCTTGGTACGTACATCAAGTGTCCGCGTCGAAGATCTTCCTTATGACGACAATGGGCCATACTCTTCAAAGGGATCCCATACGTGGACATTCCGTGTTCAAAAAAGTCCCAAAGGAGAACTGATAAAGAATTTTATCGCCAGGCAATATGTCGATGAAGACGACAGAGATTTGGTTTACGTGAGAAGAAAATATCGGGCGAGCAAGTCATGCGAAGATTTCAGACAAATAGTGTCATACGCCGAGGACAGGCAAGGAAACATAATTGGAGAAGTTGCTCTGCTTCAGTACAACTTTCTAAAGGAGGAGCGAAAATTTGAAGTAATTGCACATGGTAACAAGAAAGACAAGACTACACCTTTCCTCCCGAACAATGTCACCACAAAGACAGTCATTAAAGAAGCAGCCCGCAACAACAAGCCGATAAAGGCTATGGCGCGCTTATCCAAAACAGCAAATCTTGTAGAAGCAACCAGCAGCGCCAGCACACCACGCGATCGAATGCAAATCTACAATATGCGGAAGCAAAGCAAAGAGAAAGAGAGACAAGAAAAGGGTATTCCAGGACTGGAGGCTCGAAAGGACAAACTGTATAGCTTAATGTTAATGGCAAATAAAGAGGTTGACGACGGCGATGAACGATTCATTCACGGAATTGCAGCATGGCCGGAAGCGATGTGCATTATTGGTTTTCCCTACCAATTTCATGACGTCGCGCGATTTTGTTGTGGATCATTGGAGTTCTATCCCTTGTGTATTGACACTACATTCAACTTGGGCGAGTTCTACGTAACGCCTACCACATACAAGAACCTACTGCTAGAAAACACTCGTGATGGCAAAGAACCAGTCTTCATTGGGCCTACACTTGTGCACATGACAAGAAGTTATGGTTCGTATTGTCACCTAGCATGCAAAATGAAAGAAGTTGAGCCAGCCGTCGCCGATCTTAGAGCTTCTGTTACCGACGGAGAGCCAGGCCTCGCCAAGGCATTGAGAGTATTCTATCCAGATTCTCACCACTTACGCTGTGTTAAGCATTTCACTGGGAATGTGAAAGATGAGTTGAAATCAATAGGCATTAAGGGAGAGGCCCAACGTGACTTTCTGAACTGTATATTTGGCCACACGGAGGATGAAGTTTATCACGAAGGTCTCCTTGACGCTAAAGATGATGAAACCTTTGATGCACTCCTCGCGTCTCTTGAGTCACAGTGGAAAGAAAAAGAACTGCAGCTTTGTCCACAAGAAACGGATCCGAAATTCTTTGCCTGGATGTCAAAGAAGGCTGGTATGCTAAAGGAGAGTCTCACTGCAGGGGTACGTTTGAAAGCTGGTCTCCAGCCTGGTGAAAAGATAACAAGTAATGCAGCTGAATCAGGAAACCATGTTCTGAAGGAAGCGGCTGACTATGAAGAGATGTCCTTGCCAGAATTTGTGGTCCTTGCAAAATCGGTCGCCAGTAGCCAACAGCAAGAAGTAGTGAGAGCTGTGCTAAGGAAAGGGCAATATCGTTTTAAACCAGAATATTCGTATCTTGAGATTAAAGAAGATGTGTGGATGCACAAAATGTCAATGGAGTCCAGAAAGAAGCACCTGTCCAAGATTCTGCAGCTGGATGTAGGGGCAAGGCAGCTGCCAACAGAGGCTGCTAAAGCGGGGCAGCTATCAGTGTCATACACCGATGCCAAAGTAAACGTCACAGATTCCCTTTTAGCTTCTATCTGGACCAAGGCAAGCGAGTACTTGGCCAATGACGACAGTATTATTCAGCTTCCTAGGAAAGACGAGGATGAGAAGAAGTTCTTTGTGTACAGTCGCTCGAAGCCAGATAATCCCAACACAGTAACCCTTGCTAACAATGGGAAAATGAGCTGCTCTTGCTTGATGTTCCGGTCAACGCCAAATCTGTGTTCTCATTCTGTGGCCGTGGCTGAGAAAGAGACGGTTTTAAAAGAATTCTTGAGCTGGGTGGCCCAGTCAGATGACAGCAACCTGTACAGGTAAAGATAATTAACCTTTCAGTTGATAACACTAAAAACAGGTTGGCATGTTCTGATTGAGGAATGTACTCAAAATTACAAAAGTATTTAGTGTTACATGTACGTGATCATGAATCATGGTCATTTTGACATCAGACATGTAGTGTTTGGCAATGTTTGCAAATGGAGGATGGCTGGTTTTTTTACCGTATTTTTAGTCATGAGTTAAGATATGCAGTCGATTGCCCAAAATGGTTGAATCCACTGAATTCGGTAATTGAGGTCAACACACCGTGAATCATCAGAATCATGCAAAACTGTTGTGACACAATGCATATTTATAACATACTGAATTTTTTTCAGGCTTGATTTTCTCAACTGCTTAAGTTGAGTGCATTACTGCGAAGATCATTAATTTCTGAATTGTATATCCGCAGTAAAAAATATATGAATTTCATATATTCATTTCATTCTGAAAAGAACAAGTATTGTATCGCACACCATGGGTACGAATTACTAAAATATACTACATACCGCGGCTTTCGATCTTAAGGGTCCTGTTCATTTATAATGAAAGCCCTTTAAGAGGTTGAGAGACCGTACAAAGCTCCGTACAAAGCTTGACTTAAAACAAAACAAGTTTAACAGCAAGAGCAATCTGGTTTAAAAATCGAATTGATTCATTCGACGTCCCCCAAAATACATATCCGCTCGAAGCGTGAAAATGACATCAGTTTGCTTTTAAACAGTTATGGATTAGTTTTCCGAGTGAACTTAGTACTTGACCACTATTTATATGAGAACTTCATGATGACAAATGCACAATAATACAAAACAAAAGTGAAGACTTACCAAACTTCCAGTGACTCCTTCCCTTTGACATTTACGAATGTGGACGTCACATTTGCCTCTGCGTTCGTTAATTATAATGTAGACTGTTTTCAGTTCTCTATTTTTGACATCGACACTGACCTGACTGACTAAACGTTCGCGTGCTGAAAACGGGGCGCCATCTTTGTTCTCATTACGAGCGTAACCTGGGAAGAGCACGAAAATCCACCGAGGGGACAGTGGTGGACTTTTGTTCTCTCCCCAGATCACGCTCGTGATAAAAACAACGATGACGCCCCGTTAAAATAAAGTTTGACCTTTCTTAGTGTCTATGGTTTAGACTCATTTTCTCTACTTTTTGTTTTCTCACGTTTCATTCCTGTTGGTTACTTTTCGTTGAACCCGCAGGTTGTCTACAAGTAATGTTAATGTAAAAGCAGCCGGCCAAAAAGGGAGTCAGCAGAAAAGGGTTCGAAAACGGGCACCTACTGTGACAGCAACCATCACCGTTCCACTACAAGAAACGATAACCCGAAGAAGCAGTTACCCAGCTGCCCAGATTCCTTTACCTCCTGACGGGCTTCAGGGACGTACTGCGCAGAACAGAACACTGCATGGTCCGGGGCCAGGAAGTGGCGGATCACAACCATACGCCAGTCCGATAAGTTGCTTCCCGGTAGATACGGCCTGCCAAACCTTCAGCCGACCCCAGGCATTCATGCCTACCCACCTACCCGGTGAAACGTGCCAGCAGTAGGCTCCAGTAGGATATTCCAGCAACAACTCTCAGCCCAACACCCTGTCCCAAACAGGCCAAACCAGCAGAACATACCAGCCCTACCCCCAAACAGCCGGGCAGGTCAGCAGCAGCACATCTCAGTCCTACAGCACGTCAGGTTTTACTGCAAAGCCGTGGCATAACAGCAACCCTTTTGTGGTTTTAAAATTAAACAACCGAGTGAAGAAATGCTGCGCTTGTAATTTAGAGTTTCGCTCCCCGGCAGGACCACCTTTCATAGGATTGGTTGTGAGGCACGTAGAGCGCGATCAGTACAGAGATAAGTATGGCCAGTTTCGCCTAAGCAGTGAGGCCAATCATTATTATCACTGCACGATGCAATGCATCAAGTGCAGGCATCCATTCTTTCATCCTGGATTGCTGCAAGTGGAAGGTGCTGATGACATGGATGAAATCCAAATAGACTATCTGAAAAAAATTTTTGGATCCTAGACACTTTTAAAAGGACATTTTTGTCTGCAGTTTGCTTTCTGATTTATGTACTGAACAGTTTTTCGCAGATAACTGCAGTGTCAGTTTCTGGTGAAAAATAATGTATTTTTTTGTTTATATTAGAAATTAACCTTATCAGGATTTAAGTATGAAAAGACAGTTTTTCACAGACAATTGCAGTGTCAGTTTCTGTTGAATACAGTAATATATTTTTTTGTTTATATTAGAAATTAACCTTAACAGGATTTAAGTATGAAAAGACATTATGGACTGAAAAGTTTTTCACAGACAATTGCAGTGTCAGTTTCTGGAGAAAAATAATGTATTTTTTGTTTACATTAGAAATTAACCTTAACAGGATTTAAGTTTGAAAAAGACAATGTTCATTTGATGTTAGATATCTTTGAAGCCGTTACAGTACAAGTATCACAACCAATTACTTCTGGAAGTATCACAAGAAGCGATGTGGTACGATTGGGTTCTACTTAATAAGCAATTTTAGGCGGTTGAGCGAAAAAGCGTCATTACCTTTGTTTTTGTTTGATCGGCGATACTTTTCTTTCTAAAGATATCAGTTGCACAAAATTTCGACCGATTTATGGGAAGGTTGAAGACCAGCAAGACCGTAGGATTTCGGTAGCTTAGAATGAAGCCGGGCATGCCGTGTTTTGTTTAAATTTCTTATAGAGGCAAGATAAAAATGGTTTAATTTGTAAGTTTGAAATCGCTTTTCTTAAAGCCAATAAATGTTGTTTTATTTGACGCGTACAATTCTTAGGGACTTAATCGCGCGAATATAGTATTTGCCTGCATTTGCAACTGCACTGGGTAAAACTGAACAAAACCTAATAAAATTCAGGCGGCGCCTAATGGTCCGTGAGCTGGAACCTGAAGTGCTCTGGCTTTGAGTCATACCCAAGGCAAATAATAATTTCATTGTGCTCTTGAGGTGTACGCCTCACTTGGTTTGGCTGGGAAAATAAAAAGGAAAATTCGAATGACGACTGATTTTTTGGTGATTTCACGCCTTGAAAACACCCTGTGAACTGAAGAATAAACTCTGGCCTGGAGAGCCAAATGGATCATATGCGTATCAGTTGTCTTATCTGGGTTCGATCCGTAGTGTCTGAAGTCCAGTCCGAAGGCCTGTTCCAATTTTTCCAGTGGCCACGAAAAAGAAGATTGCGACTAAACCACTCTCATTCTGAACGTAGCGTAATACAGAGAGCAGAGTGTTGCTTCTGGTAAATATGCCTACCGATGAGAAGCGGGCCACCGCTGAGAGGCTAGACTTGGCGGAAATGATCGAGGCCTCTGTGGTTTGAACTCGGGAGACGACAGCACCATGACGATTCAAATGTCAAGCGGCAAAAAGTTTACGACATATCAACCAACTGAGCGCCGCTTTCACGCTAACCGATATACTCGTTCATAAACTCAGTCGTAAAAATGAAAAAAAAAAAAGAAAAAAAAATCCGTTACGCCGATTCTCGTTACGCTGTTACGCCGTTACTCGTTACGCCATTACGCCGATTACTAACACCCGGTCATGATGCTCTGATGACACAAGCTTTGATGAATGATACCTTTCAAGCTTTCAGTAGTGTTGTTAGTGATATTAGTAATGTTTTACATGTACTTCCGAAAAGCACTGAGAACAGTAAGTGTTCTTCTCTACTGACCATTTCTGACAACTATGATAATACTGTGGTCATCAAAGAAACTAAAAGGAAAAGAGACCGAGAGACCTTGAAAAGGAAAAGAGACCGAGAACCCTCTCGAATTCCTGTTCATAGAGTTCTTAGACTATTAAAAAGAAGGTTATACAGAAAAAGTGCTCAACATGTGCTGAGACATAGTGTTCCAAAGTCGTCATTTATGAGAGACTTGTGTAACAATTTCATGAATTGGTGCCTGTGGTTTAACAGGGAACAATTTTATTGTAAGTATGTGTTTTTTCTAAAGAAGCACAAATATGAAAGAAGATGCAAATACTTGTATGCCAGTTGCAAACAAGAAATTAAATCAGACTTCACTGAAAACGATTGTCTTTGTAGTGGTCTTTTCAACTTTTCAAGTTTAAAAGGAGGTATGCCTCCTGAGAATGTCAGTTGTACTTTGGCCTGGACTTCTCTAATCGAGAGGCTATCAAGCATAAGTTTGATGCCTTATGATGTTGGAGGAAGTGGAGATTGTTTTTCAAGTCAGTTTCACATCAACTCTATGGAACACCTGAGTTTCACTTTGAAATTCGTATGGCTGGTATCAGGCATTTAAATGATCATCCAGAGTTTTATATTGAGAGTATTTCTGATAATACTTGGGAAAACTACTTTCAGCAAATGTCAAAACCAGGCACATGGTGTGACAATATAATTATCCAGGCAGTGTCTAATGCTCATAACTGCATCATTCATATCACCGAGTCAGATATTAATAAACCAGATGGTACAGCTATCATTCCTGTTGTTCATGAGGAACAACCAAGAACAATTTTCCTTGGGTATATTAATGAGCTACACTATGTTTCAACAGTGCCACAGAAAAACAGTCACAATAGAAAAAAGTTAAAATACCTAAAGTCAAAGTTAATTGAATCTGATGACCAAAAACAGCAGAAGCTTGCTAAGAGAAGAAAAATCTATCATCTATCTAGATCAATGGAGACACTTGAAGAGAGGGAAGTTAGGCTTGCTAACCGTAGAAAATATTATGCTAAACAAAAGGCCAAAGACACTGTCGAGAAAAAGTCGAGAAACAGTGAACCTCTCACAAACCAAAATAAATTTGCCAAAGCAACAGATGACATATGCCAAAATGACACACAAACTCATGATACAAGCCAAGACAATAATTATTGCTGGACCCCAATAATAGAAAAAGAACAAGCACTACAAAATGTCGATTTGTTTCATAAGTCTAATGAGTACAATGTTGTCCAGTGCACAGTCTGTCTGGAAGCATGGCCTTTAACAGCCACTTCAAATACTCGTACAGCTTCTGAGTATCATTGTTTGAAATCCAAAAGAGACAAGAAACACCCAAAGAAATTTTCAAGAGGAAATAACATGATTCCTGCTGCAGTCCCTTGTGAACTTCAGGGTCTCACCCAAGTAGAAGAAATGCTTATTGCACGTGCACTTCCTATAATGAGAGTTTATATAAAACCTGGTGGGCAAAGAGGTTATTCAGGCCACTGCATCAATTTGCCTCAGCGATTAGAAGAACTGGCTAGTTCCTTACCAAGATATCCAAAAGATTTATCTGTTATAGTTGTTAAGATGAAAGGCAAGGACAACAACTTTAAAGATGTGTTAGTTCGAAGACAGAATGTGGCTGATGCATTGCATTGGCTTATACATAATAATCCACATTACAAAGGTGTAGTTGTGAACGAAAACTCTCTGAACTGTCTGCCTGAGAATGGTGTTCCACATGATCTTATCTCAGTTGAAACAGAAAATGATGACACTGATTCTTCTAACCCTGACTTTGGTCCTCAAAATGAAGAAGACATTGTTTACAATGAACAAACAGAAATGAGTAGCTTTCTTCCTATTCCCCAATACCAGCAGCAAGAAATTGAAGCTGTTCAGCAGCAGTTATCTTATAGCCATCACAATCAACACAGTATGTCTTGGCCAACAGTAGATAATGAGCCGATTAATGAGTACACCACTCCATTTCTAGCAACACTGGCTTTCCCAACTCTATTCCCAGATGGGACGGGTGACCCTACTAATCCATCTCTTCACCAAGATGTACCATTTGGGGATAAAATTAAACACCTTTTAAAGTATGCAGAAAAGAAAGATGGTAAATGGTGTTACCGCTTTGCCACACACCCCAGATTTGCCTACTGGGCTTTGAATATGATTCAGAGAAAGCGAATTTTACAACAAACAGGAATATTCCTGAAACAAAATCCCGGGGAAGCACATCTTACAACAGAGGAGTTGCAACAAATGGCAGCTAATAATAATTCCAATATTTTTTTATCTAAGATATCACGCTATCTTAGTAACATAACTGGATCAAATGCTTATTGGCAAAAAGCTAAAGAAGATTTAAAGGCAATAATTAGCCATGCTGGGCCCCCAACATTCTTTTTTACATTTTCTTCTGCAGACATGCATTGGCCTGAATTACATACACTGTTTAGTAGTGATAACAATAACACTGCTGAGCAGAGGCGGCAGAATGTCATAAACAATCCACACATTACTGACTGGTTTTTCACTCAACGTCTAGAACACTTTATTAAGAACTGGCTGTATAACTCATTAGATGCTGAGTGGCACTGGTATAGATTTGAATACCAAGCCAGAGGCAGTATTCATTGCCATGGTGTTGCTAAACTGAAAAATGATCCTGGGCTATGTGAACTATCTGAAAAAGCTCTCCAAGGCTTCTTGGCTGAAAAATCAGTTGATAATACTGAGACTCCAGATTTACTTGAACTAAATCAGCAGATACTTGATGGTGAAAAAGCTTCACATATAGTTTGTCAGTATGTAGACTGGTTACTATCCACATACAATCCAGACCCACCAGATAATGGCACTTGGATAAAACCTACTATTCATCCATGTCAAAGACAACATAAGGACATTCAAGACTCTCATGATGATTATGTAGATTTATTGAATACTGTTCAAAGACACACTCGTTGCAGTTCAAATTACTGTCTTAGAAAAAGGCAAAATGAATCAGATGTTAAGTGTAGATTTAATTTTCCATTTGAACCTTGCATTAGTACAAAGCTTGAATTTGAGCTCATTCATACAAACCAAAAAAGCACTCAGTACAAAGCAAAGATAATAACCAAAAGGAATGACCCCAGGCTTAACAATCACCAGCGCCTTCAACTACAGGGTTGGAGGGCAAACTGTGACATACAGGTAGTAATTGATTATCATGCGTGTATTGAATATCTTGCCAAATATGCATCAAAAGGTGAACCACGCTCACCAGTTATGAAAACTGCATTTAATTCTATTGTTCATAACTGTAACATGGATAGCAATCCCACAAAACTGATTAAAAAGGTGATAATGAAATCACTTGGAGAAAGAGACTTTTCAGCACAAGAGACTATGCATCATCTCATGTCACTTAAACTGGTCAGTTCATCATTCAATTTAATACCAGTTAGTTTGAATGGTTCTCGTAAAATCAAAACAGATTCACCTGATGGAGATCTTGTAACAAATGATTCACTACTTGATGTTTATGCCAAGCGTGGGAAATATACTGACACCATCCCTGATATAATGAATTTTAATTTCATTACTTTTGCCACAAAGTACAAAGTTGTGAACAATAAACTGACAGCTCAACCAGGTAATACTATTGCTAAAGTTTTTCCAGTATATTCTTCAAATCCCAAAGGCCCAAATTTCGGCCTTTACTGCAAATACCAGTTGATTCGGTATAAACTTTGGCACACAACACAAGACAATGCTTGGGGTGATCAACCACGCACTGATGAATTATATATTAGTGAATGGAAAGACTTCCTAGAAACACCATATGCTAGAGAGCATGTTCCTGACTGGTATGAAAAGTTACACACCATGCAAAATTACTCTGAAGATAACATAGATACCTGTATTGAACAAACCCCACAAGAGCTCCCTCAGCGTGAAGAGTGGATGGTTTTAGCAGATCTTGTTCCTGGATCTTTTGTTAGCAAAGATAAAACACAGCAAACACTTCACTCAGATTGTGACTGGCAAAGTGATAAACTTAAATATCAAGATAGCCAAATAAAGGAAATGCCTTCCTGGCTAAAAACTGCCAAGGATAATAATGGGTTAGCTTCAGGTCTAACACAACAGGAAAATATTGATGTGAGTACTTTTAGTGAAATGCAGAAGTCTGCATATAACATTGTTGAGGCCCATTCAGAACAATCTTCTAGGGATGCATTGTTACTTATAATAATTGGTGTTTTTTTTTTTATTTTTTTTTATTTTTTATTTTTTATTTTTTTATTAATAATAACATTTATTCAATCAACAAACAACAAAACTTACAACACTACAATACTTACACTACTTACATTATGCTAATTACAATACAAAGGACTACGATACTTATTCTACTTACAATACGATATTTACAATACAATAGACTACGGTACTTACTCTACTTACAATACGATATTTGTAATACAATAGGCTAATGCGCTTACACTAATTACTATAAAAGAACAGTAACAGGGCGTTTATCCAAACAATAGCAAACAAACAAAAACAAAAGATAAGCGACAAGTATCTTTAAACATTTATTTTGGCTCTTAAAAAAAGAAAGATGAAACTTTAAGAAAAAAGAAACTGTCAGCGTAGCACACCTTGGGGTTCGTAAGATTTGTTGTTTTATTCTAAAAGGAGCTTGAAAAGTGGCCGAGGAAAGGTTTCCATTTTTCAGATGACGTATTATGTGTTTTTGTTTCAATTTGGTAAGCTTTTTCTAGAAGGCGCACGAAGACTGAAAGGGTGGGAAGCTCCTCCTTGATTTTACTAACCCAGATGTAATATCGACTCATCAGACAGCAGAAGTTAATTTGCAGTTTTGTGTGTGAGGAGTCTGGCCTCAGCCCTAAGGCGGTACTCATGTCTAGATGTTTTCCTTTCTGTACTAATGAAAGCGACTCTAACCATTTTGTAAGGTCTTCCCAGAAGAGCGAGACCAAATTGCAAGACCAGAACATATGGGTCAAAGTTTCCGTTTCCACTTCGCAAAACGAGCAACGGTCGTTATCTTTGATTTTAATCTTATACAAAAAGGAGTTTGTAGGTAAACGTCTGTGGAGAAATTTAAATTGGAAAACGATTAGTTTAGTGCTTTTTGTGCACCTTCTCGTTATTTGAAAAGCTTTTTCCCAGTTAAATTCTCCTTCTTCTAGTTCACAGTCTCTACCCCATTTTTCCTGAGAAACCCATGGATTTTCACTCTTGCTTGCGATAATAATTGGTGTTGCTGGTACTGGTAAAAGCTATCTGATTAATGCTATTCGTAACCTTCTTGGACATTCTTGTGCAGTGACTGCTACAACTGGCAAAGCAGCATACAACATAAATGGAATTACTACCCATTCACTGTTAAAACTTCCTATCAGTCCAAAACAAAATAAAGACTTAACTGGGCAGAGCCTTATTAGATTGCAAAATAACCTTAAAAACGTCAAATATATTATAATTGATGAATACTCGATGCTTGGCCAAAAAATGATGGGCTGGATTGACAAGCGCTGTAGACAAGCTACTGGTTTGACTGATGAAGTCTTTGGTGGTAAATCAATCATATTAGTTGGTGACCCAGCTCAACTACCACCTGTAGCTGATAAACCCCTTTATCATTCCAAGCCTTCTAATTCCATACAAGAGCAAGGCCATTTAGCTTATTTCATGTTTAACAATGTTGTTAAACTAACTCTGAATCAAAGGGTACAAGGTGTAAGTCCTGAACAGACTCAATTTAGAGATATACTTATGCACCTACGCACAGGAGATTGTAATGAAAGTGACTGGAAACTTCTCTTAACTCGACAACCTTCCATGGCACAACACTTGGTTGACTTTAGAGATGCCACACGGCTGTACTTTGGCAACGATGAAGTTGCAAATTACAACTTTGAAAAATTATCAGAACTTGGACAGCCAATAGCAAGAATCAATGCTCGGCACTCTAGTGACATGGCTAAGAATAGCAGCCCAGATGAGATGTCAGGATTACAGCCTGTCATTTTCCTTGCAAAAGAAGCACATGTCATGTTAACCATGAATTTGTGGACAGATGTTGGTCTTTGCAATGGTGCAACTGGTACTGTTGTAGACTTTATATATGCTAACAATCAGCAGCCACCTGATTTACCCATTGCTGTTATTGTGAAATTTAATAATTATAAAGGCCCATCTATAAATAATAATATTCCAGGATGTGTTCCTATATGTCCAATCACAGCAAGCTCTAGTGTATTAAATTCTGTACATGAGAGACAACAACTCCCTTTGAAACTTGCTTGGGCAATGACAATACACAAAAGCCAAGGACTGACCCTATCAAAAGCTTGGATTAACATTGGTACGACTGAAAGAACTGCAGGCATTTCATATGTGGCAATAAGCAGAGTCAGAACACTCTCGTCGTGCATTATAGAGCCAATGACTTTTGAAAGACTTACAAGTCTAAAAAAATCCGTTAATTTAAAATTCAGACTTCAAGAAGAAAAGCGGCTGGATGAGCTGGCATCAAAACTTCTCAATTAACCTTTGATTGTCATTCTCACAAGCAATTATAACATTTTGTTGCAACTTTACATGCCTACACATGTAGCTCTAGTTCTACTATTGAGCACTTTTTACTAGATGAGAATTTCAATTCAATCAGTTTTACTATATATATATATTGTATTTTGACTTGGGAAAATTAATTTACACTAATTATATACACAGATCTTTACTGTGTCATTAAATTGTAACAGTACTTAATGTACTGCAAACCATGTACAAATTCCTCCTGACTCTCATTCTTCATTCTGCAGCTCTTCACATCATAATATGGACGACATTAAGCCAGGTAAGCATAAAAAAATTGTGTGTAGAAACATCATCATCCTCAAGATCCTAGCCGTAACAACCCAAGGAGAAAACCTGAAATCCTTTTCTTTTTGTAAGGTTATTGTTGAAGTTGCCTCAGTTGGTTTGCTACCCATATAATTGGATTGAACTGACCAACCCTTTTTCTAATAAAAGTATTACAAACATCTGCATAAATATTGTATGCTTTTTTGCCTAATTTGTGTTTCTTTCCTCTTGTTGTTTCTCAGAATCGTCAGACCTAACCTGTTACATACACTCTGTCTCGCCTATCAAGAAGTCGGGTCCTACAAACTTCTTTAATTGCAATCTCCAGACCAAACAAAATGTGGTTAAAGGTGTATGCTTTGCACTTGAAAAGAAAGAAACACTGGATTTAATGGCCACACAGAGATCACCAGTAAAGATAGCAAACTTTAGTATCAGCAACAAGTATGGAACAGACGATATAGTGATAAACAGGAAGACTACCCTCACAACAACCACAGCTGATTTTCAGTACCAAACTCAAGATAACGTCATGTCCATTGCATCACTGACGCATGTGGCAGCAGAGCAGCTAGTGGCAATCAAAGGATACCTGCAATATCTTGGTCCAACAAAAACCGTTGTCATCCAAGGCTTGCCAGTAAAAAAACAAGAAGGATACATTGTAGATCCAAGTGGATACATAAAGATCATCTTCTGGGGCAACCATGCTGATACAGTGGCACAACAGTCTACCTACTTCTTTAACAAAGTAAGAGTCAAGTTGGCGCAAAATCAAAGATATCTAAATACACCTAAGCAAGAAAAAGAATGCAACATCACACTGGTTGAACCCTTCAAGGAGAAGTTGCCCACTGTTGATGAGGTCTCTACCACTGACGAAGTCATTGCAACCATCCTTGGTGTAAGCAATATCAGCAAATACAGATCATGTTGTTCTTGTGCCAAAAGGGTGACCGTCAAAGGAAACCTGGCATTTTGTCAAAATTGCAAAATGTCGCAAAAGTCAAGTGCTTGTCGTATACAATGGAGCCTAAGAATATACATTGAAAATGCCAAAAAGCCATCACAAAAGCTGCATCTGTATGTCTAAACTGACACTGCAACAAAGCTGTTAACCATATGTGATTTAGAGGAAACATCATCCGAAGATGAAATCACTGAAGCTCTCTTGCAGCTCGATACTGTGAAACTTTACTACGATAGCCAATCTCACAAACTCATTGACATAGAAAAAATTGACATTTAGCATGCATTGCTATTTTCAATGCACTATGTAAGCTGACTGAATTCGTCAAGCAGCTTTCATGCACGTGTCAGCAGTTTTGCTCATTACTTGAATTTGGCATTTAACACACTTCACACCGAAAAGAAACTGCCCTAGACTCCCACATTACAATTACTACATAGCATATAATACCATATTTCATTACCAGACTACCTTGAGAAACAGGCCATGCGACAACTTCTTTTCCCCTTCCGCACGTGTTTCGCTACACCAACTCAGTTTCACCAAGCCTAAACATGCTCGCTTACAGGTTTTTCCCTAAAGTCGACGAACGCAATCCAATTATCTGTGATTACTACTAGTTATGAATTTAAATACGCACACCAATTCCATTCCTGACACCAGACACCGTGACCTATTGCGCTTGCCTCTACCTAAAACTGCCAAATACCAGGGCAGTTTTAGACTCAATGGCGCGCGGGCATTCAATGCCTTGCCCCCTAAAATACGAAATGCAATTGACCTCAAGGAATTTAAGATCTTGGCGAAATTCCATCTTAAGCACTCTATGTTAATACCTTAGCTTTGTGTATATTTCATATTTATTCATTTCTATTTCAGTTCCGTAAATTTGAAAGTACCGTATTATCTAGTATTAGTTGTTTAAATTGTTAATTTAGTCAGGGCTCTGTTTAAACTAGCTGTGTATGCTAAATCAGATGCTCCTGAATAAATATTCAACAAAATAAATAAACATCTATTGCATTGCGCGACACAAGGGGAACCACACAAAAATAAAAACTGCAATAAAAAACATTGTGCCCCATGCATTTGAAGACCACCATGGCTGCGATGAAACCTGTTGTGGGCACGGAAAGCCTTGTACACTTCATAATCCGCACGGACTTTTAATATACAGAAACCATCGTGCGCGTTCGTTGAAATAATTCGGGACTAATTTAAACTAGCACTAATCACAGATTATGGAGACGCGTTCCAAGGAATTTCCGGCGGAAATGAGCCCCTGAAAAAAGCAATAGGGGCGGCCATTTGGAAGACCGTCTACCAAAAAATCTCAAATTTTACTGCACATAAACCACAGGACAATCAACACGAAATTAGGATTGCGTTCTTTGAACGCGATAACTGGAATTGAAATGTGAAGGTTGAAATATATACCACCCGCTTTTTAAAATTTATTGAAAATTTGGAAGTATCAAAATAAACAAAACTTACCAGAATTCTTTCATATTGACTGACGAACAGCGCTGTGTTGTTGGCCACGTGTGTTCGCAACACCAGCTCAAAATTGTTGTTTTTTGTTACTACTGGAATTTTCACGGTCTGTAAAACAAAAATTATTTACTTTATTTGAAGGGATGTCATTCATTGTTGAAAATTTGCAAAATAAAGAAGCTCACAAACGAAAAAACAATTTTCTTGCACGCTTATCACGACTGTACAAACTCGCGATTTGCGAGCAAAGCGAAACATTCTTGCGAGGAAATAAAAAACTGACCTTATTTCCCTACTTTTGACATATCCCCTGCAGATGTAATCGGACTTGTTCTAAAACTAACTGTTTTTTTTTAGTAAAAAGCTCGCAATAGCGGCGAATAAAACAAATATTAACGGAGCTTTTTCTTCTCCTGAAAAAAAGTAACTTGTTTGTCGCTCTTCCACAGCTGAATGAAAATATGTTTTTGAACGAGGGCGCCATGCCATCCTCGCGGGTTTTTGTACCACGTGGTCTAAATTATGTTCTCTGATTGGCTCATTGTATTGCACGGGCCGTTCCTCCGGCCAGGAGTGGCGGGAACGATTGGTGGCAACTCGCGTCATTTGCTAACCTATCCCACAATGCAACGCGAATGAAAGATATATACAAAATTTGTCTCATCACGTGATCTCGCATTTTCAAGGCTTGAAGTCTGTGGGTCCTCTTTTCTCAGGATTTGTAATGTCAAGTAAACTTCTCTTGCAACCAACAGATACATGCTTTCAAAGATTTGTTCATTGGATGACCCCTTTTAGGGGAGGGGGGGGGGGGGGGGGGGGGGGGGGAGAGACATTGGTACCGCCTAGGGTACTAAAATCTAAAATGACCACCGTTAGAATTATCGCGGTACCTTTTACGGTATACAGAATATGACATGTGTTGTTTTGAAATTGGTGCCTCTTAGGGGTAAAAATTCTTTTGAGCCACGCCCATCGAACGAGATTCTGGTACCTTTTAGGGTGTTTTTCGAAAATTTCTGACGAGCACCTCCGTAATTTTTATATGTGAACCCCAAATCCAGCTCCCATGTAGATTCAGTATAAGATGTGCTGTTTAGTGTGTACTGTAGTTCTAGTAATTCAAGCCAGGCTCACAGAGGTCCACTGTAAACGGCAGTACACTGTACTGCACACAATATTTAATAAGAACCTAATTAAGAACCTAAACAGCCTGATTTCCCACTAAACACCGTATATAAGAACCTATTCAGGCTGACTTGTACAAATGCAGGTTCTTTAAAAATTTTATTAAATGTACCGTAATAATCAATTGCAAATGAAGCCTATAAAGTGTAACTTCTTCAATTAAAGGACACTTAAAACAAAAATACTGATCTCAATAATAAGGATAAAAATATTATCAGCATTTTCTAAGGCTTAAATAAGGTTTATTTTTCCTTTGTTCTTCTTGTTCTTGTTCATTTTTAACTGAAAGTTAAAAGTTAAGAATCTCATTAAATCTGCTTTTAATCCTTAAATTTTGAATGAGTTCTTCATAAATCTCTTATTTTAAATAAAATATAATGCAACATTAGTTTCATTAAAAGACGATTTTGAAAACATTTTCAAAAAATGTTCATTGTTTTACAGCGACCTTTTCTGCTGGTTCCTCCAGTGATCTGGTGCCATTTCGTCGCTTCTTTGCATGCTTTTGTGCATGCAGTTGTTCATCTTCTGTGGTGCTCTTTTCCATTGATCCATTTTTCAGATTCTCCTTAGCTGACACTGTCACATGTACTATAGCATCATCAGTGCAGTCCTGGATGTCAAACTCGTGGGTACTCAGTCTCCACTCAGCCTTATCTGGGTCTGTAGCATTATCCTCCATGGTTCGCTCCACATATGTCACATGTCCACTAGCGTCTACTAACACCACTGTGTTTGTTCTGTAATTTACAACATGATGAATATTTTACTTCACACATCTCAATTCTTTTGTGCTTTATTGTTTTAGGAACAGTCCCCCAAAAACCATGCCATTTTTTTATAACCACTCCCCATAAATATAATCCCTTTTTAGACAGTTGATAAAATGAACCAGTGCAAAATATTTGAACACAGTGTGAACAAAATTTCACCAAAATTCCAAACAGACCATATTTGTATTCTTGGTAATGAACTGGAACTAGCTTGCAGTCAAGGCTCATGTGGGGAAATCTTTTGACAATTGAAAGATAGTTCCAATTCAATACCGAGAATATGAATATTGAACCATTACACATACTTGTTTTTAATATGATTCAGTTTCATTTGAGTACGGTCTATGTACTGAGCCTCCATGAATTAATATTGCAAGCTACTAGTTCCAATTATTATTTACAGGAAACACTGCGAATACGAATATTGAATATTGAACTACTACATATATTTGTTTTTAATACAATTCTGTTTCATTTCAGTATGGTCTACGTACTGAGCCTCCATTGCAAGCTAGTTCAATTCTATACCAATAATATGACTGGTATTGTCTATTGAACCACTACATATATTTGTTTTTAATACAATTCTGTTTCATTTCAACACGGTCTACATACATACATACATACATACATACTTTATTTGATAAGTAGGTTGGATAAAAAGGCAGCCAAAGGGCTGATGTGGACCTACTATACTAAAAAGTAAGAATTACATTTATAAAAATTACATTTATAAAATTAGAACTAGTAAATATATGTAGACCTACTATATAATACTAAAAAGTAAGAATTACATAATTTATAAAATTAAAACTAGTATATACAAATAAGTCAGAGTCTACCTTGTTCCGTATCTCTGTTCTTTATAATTGACAAAGATCGCTCGACCTGCATTGACTGCATTCATGTTACCACCTTCATCTTGAGGACCAATAAAACTCTTGTCATCACCACAGGTGAAAGATCTGCAATTCAACAAAAAAAGAAATGCTCTGTAAAAAAGTGTTTTGGGTTTATCAGGTTTAGTTTTGCTGCTAGTTGTCACAACAAAGATTAGACATGATCAGGTAAGGATAATTAGGAGATAATGGCACCTAGAACTGCATAATATTGTTAAGATCCAAAATTTCATTTTGTAAATCATTTTGTAAAACAAATTAATGGCACCATGCTAACATGCTAAAGTACTACTAGCCTGCGTAGCAAGCGTTCCCGTACGAACGAATTTTTCCGAATTCTGGCCGCGCGAAAATTGGGGCGAGAGCAAAAAATCCGAGGGCGAAAGTTGGGAACGAGAGCGAAAAAAGGGAGGGAGGGGTTAGGGGTTAGGGGTTAGCTAAACCTCAAGTGTCAGTAACAGAGTAACAGTAAGGGACAGTGTGTTAATGTCCAGAGGCTATTGCCGCAGATGACCATGTCATTATAAGTATCAGTAACAGAGTAACAGTAAGGGACAGTGTGTTAATATCCAGAGGCTATTGCAGCATGTGACCATGTCATTACAAGTGACGGTAACAGAGTTACAGTAAGGGACAGTGTGTTAATATCCAGAGGCTATTGCAGCATGTGACCATGTCATTACAAGTGACGGTAACAGAGTAACAGTAAGGGACAGTGTGTTAATATCCAGAGGCTATTGCCGCATGTGACCATGTCATTACAAGTGTCAGTAACAGAGTAACAGTAAGGGATAGTGTGTTAATATCCAGAGTCTATTGCCGCATGTAACCATGTCATTACAAGTGTCAGTAACAGAGTAACAGTAAGGGACAGTGTGTTAATATCCAGAGGCTATTGGTGCATGTGACCATGTCATTACAAGTGACGGTAACAGAGTAACAGTAAGGGACAGAATGTTAATATCCAGAGTCTATTGCCGCATGTAACCATGTCATTACAAGTGTCAGTAACAGAGTAACAGTAAGGAAACAGTGTGTTAATATCCAGAGGCTATTGCCGCATGTGACCATGTCATTACAAGTGACGGTAACAGAGTAACAGTAAGGGACAGTGTGTTAATATCCAGAGGCTATTGCCGCATGTAACCATGTCATTACAAGTGTCAGTAACAGAGTAACAGTAAGGGACAGTGTGTTAATATCCAGAGCCTATTGCCGCATGTGACCACCTCATTACAAGTGTCAGTAACAAAGTAACAGTAAGGGACAGTGTTAATATCCAGAGGTTATTTCCGCATGTGACCATGTCATTACAAGTGTCAGTAACAGAGTAACAGTAAGGGACAGTGTGTTAATATCCAGAGGCTATTGTAGCATTTGACCATGTCATTACAAGTGCCGGTAACAGAGTTACAGTAAGGGACAGTGTGTTAATATCCAGAGGCTATTGCCGCACGTGACCATGTCATTACAAGTGTCAGTAACAGACTAACAGTAAGGGACAGTGTTAATATCCAGAGGCTATTGCCGCATGTGACCATGTCATAACAAGTGTCAGTAACAGAGTAACAGTAAGGGACAGTGTGTTAATGTCCAGAGGCTATTGCCGCATATGACGATGTCATTACAAGTGTCAGTAACAGAGTAACAGTAGGGGACAGTGTTAATATCCAGAGGTTACTGCCACATGTGATCATGTCATTACAAGTGTCAGTAACAGAGTAACAGTAAGGGACAGTGTGTTAATGTCCAGAGGCTATTGCTTCAGATGACCATGTCATTATAAGTATGAGTAACAGTAAGGGACAGTGTGTTAATATCCAGAGGGTATTGCCCCAGATGACCATGCCATTACAAGTGCCGCTAACAGAGTAACAGTAAGGGACAGTGTGTTAATATCCAGAGGTTATTGCCACATGTAACAATGTCATTACAAGTGTCGCTAACAGAGTAACAGTAAGGGACAGTGTGTTAATATCCAGAGGTTATTGCCACATGTAACAATGTCATTACAAGTGTCAGTAACAGAGTAACAGTAAGGGACAGTGTGTTAATATCCAGAGGCTATTGCCGCATGTGACCATGCCATTACTAGTCTCAGTAACAGAGTAATAGTAAGGGACAGTGTTAATATGCAGAGGCTATTGCCGCATGTGACCATGCCATTACAAGTGTCAGTAACAGAGTAACAGTAAGGGATAGTGTTAATATCCAGAGGCTATTGCTGCATGCGACCATATCATTACAGGTGTCAGTAACAGAGTAAGAGTAAGGTAGAGTGTGTTAATATCCAGAGGCTATTGATGCATGTGACCATGTCATTACTAGTCTCAGTAACAGAGTAATAGTAAAGGAAAGTGTTAATATCCAGAGGCTATTGCCGCATGTGACCATGTCATAACAAGTGTCAGTAACAGAGTAACAGTAAGGGACAGTGTATTAATGTCCAGAGGCTATTGCCGCATATGATGATGTCATTACAAGTGTCAGTAACAGAGTAACAGTAGGGGACAGTGTTAATATCCAGAGGTTACTGCCGCATGTGATCATGTCATTACAAGTGTCAGTAACAGAGTAACAGTAAGGGACAGTGTGTTAATGTCCAGAGGCTATTGCCCCAGATGACCATGTCATTATAAGTATGAGTAACAGAGTAACAGTAAGGGACAGTGTGTTAATATCCAGAGGCTATTGCAGCATGTGACCATGTCATTACAAGTGCGGGTAACAGAGTTACAGTAAGGGACAGTGTGTTAATATCCATAGGCTATTGCCGCATGTGACCATGTGATTACAACTGTCAGTAACAGAGTAACAGTAAGGGACAGTGTGTTAATATCCAGGGGCTATTGCCGCATGTGACCATGTCATTACAAGTGCCGGTAACAGAGTAACAGTAAGGGACAGTGTGTTAATGTCCAGAGGCTATTACTGCATGCGACCATGTCATTACAAGTGTCAGTAACAGAGTAACAGTAAGGGACAGTGTGTTAATATCCAGAGGTTATTGCCGCATGTGACCATGTTATTACAAGTTTCAGTAACAGAGTAACGGTAAGGGACAGTGTGTTAATATCCAGAGGCTATTGCCACATGTGACCATGTCATTACAAGTGCCGGTAACAGAGTAACAGTAAGGGACAGTGTGTTAACATCCAGAGGCTATTGCCACATGTGACCATGTCATTACAAGTGCCGGTAACAGAGTAACAGTAAGGGACAGTGTGTTAATATCCAGAGGCTATTGCCGCATGTGACCATGTCATTACAAGTGCCGGTAACAGAGTAACAGTAAGGGACAGTGTGTTAACATCCAGAGGCTATTGCCACATGTGACCATGTCATTACAAGTGCCGGTAACAGAGTAACAGTAAGGGACAGTGTGTTAATATCCAGAGGCTATTGCCGCATGTGACCATGTCATTACAAGTGCCGGTAACAGAGTAACAGTAAGGGACAGTGTGTTAATATCCAGAGGCTATTGCCACATGTGACCATGTCATTACAAGTGTCGGTAAACAGAGTAACAGTAAGGGACACTGTGTTAATAACCAGAGGTTATTGGATGTGACCATGTCATTACAACTGTCAGTAACAGATTGTCTGACCTACAATCTTGGAGAGAACTTGTTGAGGTAGTAATCTACACTAGCAAGAGAAGTCTAATGTCAGTCTAATGTCTTGTCAAAAAACACATTTATTAAAGCCCCCCCCCCCCCCCCCCTCCCTCCATTCAAATTATGTTGCTTTAGAAGGGTTCCTAAGAGACCAGCGATGGTTTTTGAGTATGTACAACATTGTTTTGTGGGGGGTATGGGAAGGTAGATATGATAATTTCTTTTCAATGCTAAGGAATGCTCACAATAAAATTTATTTGTGTGTTAAAGTGTCTCAACAGTTTTGTCAGAGATTGCAGCTAGTTATCACTACTACAGAGATGCCAACCTCTGGAGATTAAAAATAGGGAGTTTTTTCTGGGGGTGAAACTTCTCGAAATTTATCAACCCACCCAACTCCTCCCTCTTCCCCCCCCCCCCCCCCCCCCCCCCCCGCCCCACCCCCACCCCCACCCCCACCCCGAGGTGTGAATCGAGCGACATAGTCGCGAGCATCAAGGGGGGTCCGGAAAAGTTTTTTGGTGTTACCCTATGAAGGTACCATTTTCTGCATTCCTGAGACCCAAACAGTGTTTGTGAAGTTAAGATATGATGAAAAGCCGCATTTTTTGGATTTTGGGAATATTTGGGTTAAAATCTTAGCCTATTGTAGAGAAAAGATCCAAAGTCGCTTTTATCCGGGAGATTTGGTGACCCGTACGGGAGACCGGGAGATTCGTTCTGTATCCGGGAGAGTTGGTATAAGTGCTACTATGCTTTATTTAGCTCAGCAGCCATACATGCTTGGAAATATTTTATTCCCCTCAAAGCAAAAATGTCTAATTCCTAAGTCTTGTCTACTTTTCATCACAGACTTCATCAGAATATGGGGTGTATGGATGCATCCAATTATTTTTATTGGGCTCACATGCAGGGTTGTCCACATTATGCCAGCATAACTGATTTTGATCATAAGAGTTAAGCAAAAACTCCAGCATTATGCCAGAATAGAAAAATATCTAGCCTGCTGTTAGAGGAATCTGGGCGCTAGTTACCTCACTCCTGGGGGGAGGGGGGACTCTCTAAGCTATATGGGTATGTGCCACTATGAAGGGCATCGTCTTGTAGGATTTTTAAGTTTTATGTTAGGTTACTGTTAGAGCATTGAGACTTTGTAAAATGCTCTAAATTTATATTTATTTATTTATTTATTTATTGTTTTCAAGCAGTTTAGTCTGGGATAGGAAAAAGAAAGCAGCGCATGTTGGTGTAGAATAAGGTATCATTTGCAGGAAACTGATCAGTGGTATGAGGAATTAAGCCTAGAATAGGAATTAAAACTTGGGAGAGAAAGAAAATGTGACATTGTAAGATATTGTTTTCGTAATTATATATTTGACTGTAGTAATAGTAATACAGTTCTAAAAATAGCATGTCTGGGATAGGGTAGTGAATTTCAGTGTCTTAAGTCTAGTATAGGGTTGCAAAATCAGCTGAACATGTTCTGGTATAGGGTAAGGGTTTCATAGTCCCAGCGGCACACCTCCAACCAAAAATATACAGAGGACCCCCTCCCGAGGCCTGACTAGTGGGCAGGGTACAGTCGTATTGAGAAGTGTGCATCATTTGCATGTCAACAATGTGGACTCTACCCTTGCTTGATATTATTGAGTGTGTTTTTCTTCATTATTGTGAATGATAACCAAACCACAGTGATGGAAGATTGCCTTGAAGGGATAACTACTTTTAAGTCTTATGTATGTACTAAGCATAACGTACTAAGCATAATAATGCCTTTTGAGCATAAAATTAATTACAGTCATGTGACATTTTTTGAGCATCCAGCATAAGTATAAGAGTGAAAACTTTGAGCATAAATGTGGACCGCCCTACTCGTGTGCATCATGTGGACCGCCCTACTCATGTGCATCATGTGGACAGCCCTACTCGTGTGCATCATGTGGACCGCCCTACTCGTGTGCATCATGTGGACAGCCCTACTCGTGTGCATCATGTGGACAGCCCTACTCGTGTGCATCATGTGGACCGCCCTACTCGTGTGCATCATGTGGACAGCCCTACTCGTGTGCATCATGTGTACAGCCCTACTCGTGTGTAGTTTCATGTGCTCAGTGGATGTGAGAATTTGCAAGGTTTCCCAGCATTTGCATACATCGCTGTTGTAATGAAATGTAATTTGGTTTAGTTATATTGTGGTTAATTATATTTAATATTTATTATTTTTTTTATTTTACTTTATTATATATTTTTTGATACTTGTATATTGTATGTATTTTATTCTTGTATTACCAATAAAAAAATGTTAAAAAAAACCCACCTGTCACGCACACTTAGCAGTTCAATCAGCTGATCAGTAAGTTCCTGTTTAGTGTAAGTTTCTTTTAATATGCCAGCAAATCTTTCTCTTCCATAAACCATCTTGGGCCAGGAACAGTTCAGCACTTTATTTGACAAGACATGAATTCCAGGGTTCAATGTCTTGATGACTTTCTGTTCAATGTTACAATACCATCCCACACTGGACTCTCCAGTCAGAGATAATTTTCCCACCAACAAATTAAACCCATTGTATTTGTCAGCTTTGCTACTGACATTTGCAAGGTAATTCTGTACATTACCATCTCCTTCTAAAAAATCTGGCACGAGATGTCCTCTTCCGGTTGCATTAGGATCTTTGAATTTTGGTGCCTGTCTGTAGTTTGTGATGGAGGCAAATTTTCCATCTTTGTTCATCCCAAGCCATGTGCCACCTTCTTTACCTGGCTCCAGATCCATCCCTGTACAAAATACCATAGTGCATGTCATCCTGCATTTCTCCACTAATATAAAGGTGAGGTTTAAGAAAAATCGTTTGCACATCCCTGTCACTTTAAATCTGCAGTACCCTCCCCTGGGGAAATGATATCCTACATCATCTTCAATGAAATATAAAAATAAAATTTTAACAATATTTTTGTTTATGAATTTTATCAGTTCAGTGCAGTATTTGATAACCATTTGATTCCTGGATTATAACCAAAAAGCCACAATAATATAGCCACAAATGGATTTCTTTAAATCATTTCTTTGACTGTCATTATTTCTTTCAAAAAAGCTTTAAACTCTCCAAAACATGGTTTATACAATATAAGGGAGCCTAATTCTATTTTTCCAACGCATCACAGATTTCTGCGATGATCGGCAATTTTCCCCCACATATCAGCAAAATGTGGGACAGTTAAATTGAGAAACAGCAAAATACCTGATCATCACCAAGACTTGTTAATTTCAACTTCAGTTCGATAATAAAACTTTTCTGCTTTTTAATAGTACCAACAGACCTATGCATGTCCTAAAGTAACTAAAAAATGGAACTGCATACTTTGTAAACAAACCAAGATGTGACATTTTCAGTTAACCACGGTCCAGTCAAATGAGAGAAATTTACAAAAGTTAAGCAAAGTACTTAAAAGATGGCGTCGGTGGAGCCCAGGCCACTAACAGTTTAAGTCAAAAGTCCCGACTCCCGGGACTCGACGAATCATCAAAAGTCTCTACCACAGGCAGACTTGTTATGTCAAATCCCCCACCTACACCCGGCCTCCCCCCCTGCGGCTTAACATTGATAGGTGCATAAATTATTGACAATTTTCTACCTGCAATTATGTTGGGATTTTTGTCCCAAAACTTGGCACTTGCAGTTGGTCTGTAATAAAATTCATCCCTGTTTGATGCAATGATAAGGCGATATCCATCAGGACTTGGATTATTACAGAAATACAAAAACAAGATGCACATCTCTGTCTTTGCTCGCCAGCTGCACCTGAATATGGTGAATAGAATGGGTCTGTAGTAAAAAAAAATAACAGTCTGCCATGCAAATAACATGTTTCCCTTTTACCAAAAAAATTAATGAAAAATTGGGAATAATTCATATCATGCATCAATGAATTTCTTTGCAAATTAAGTTTTTCCTTATCTCGTTCATTTTAAACTTTTATTAAACAAATATTTCACTTTGCGTGTTGATCAACACCAAACAAAAAATATTAAATCATTCAGAATACTATCCAACTTGTTGTTGAGGAAGACAAAGATTAAAACATACACTCTTTAGGAACAATATACAACATAAGCTTAAGTCAATACAATTTAAATCAATCAAAATAAAATATTATTGCTCTCTATCACGCAATCAAAAATTAGAGCCTTTAAAGCCCGCGCAGATCACAGTGGCATGATTACCAGAAAGAAAAAAATTTAATTAAACTTATCCAAACATACAAGATTAAGCTTACCCGAAGGTTCCAATGTGGTCTCGACTGGTTTCCAATGCAGAATTACGCCGACTCACAGATAGTTCACTCAAATACGTCACTTGTGCCGGTCAAATAACTTAAGCTTAAATTAAGCTGAATGTTATTTGCTTTTGTGTTGCTCGGATTTTGTATAAATTGTAAGCTTCAACGTCACGATTATTAGCCATGCGAATCCTTACGGCACACGAAATATTTTTTTAAAATTAATTTGGTGGTTAGTACGTGAGAAAAACAAGTAAAAAGCTACAGGTTATCCGTTGTTACCCCGTGAAGCTTAAAATAGACGTACAACTCCCTGTATGTAAAACGCTGTATAATTGTCAAAAACGCCATCTTGTATTGGCTTCTTGTCACTTGGTAGTACTTCATGTAAAGCTATGTGTAATGTCCGAGCCTTCCCACAAGCATAAAGTCGAGGCCATAAGTCCTTCCTGGAATCGAGGCGATCGGAGACAAGATGGCGGCCTCGAAGATATAAATTATCAACAACAGAAATATGGAGGAGGTACAAAGCAATGCAGAGGATCTCCCTGACGGTAAATTCACACTCATTTATTTAAGGTATTTTTGTTATTTTTAAGGTGCAAACAAGTGCTGACATTGCGTTCTATTTTATTTACAGATGTGTCTGTCCTCAGGGCAACAATTAAAGATCTGAGGCGAAGAGAACAGCAGCTTTTAAAATATAAAGAACAAAGCGAAATAGAATTCGGTCAGAGGAGAGCAAAGTTTAAAGAGATATACATGGCTAGAGAAGGTGAGAATATAAAGCCATATTTCTGTTGCTAAATATCAGGATCCCGGAAACTTTTATGCGCACTACATCCTTGAGTCAACGCCTTTGCGTGTCTTTTTATTTTTAGCCGCGCATTTCATTTCATTTCCACTGATCTGCATGAGGGCAAAATAAGCACTTGAAAACAATAGCTGCCATAGTCCAAGTCCAATGTCCATCGTTTGTTTTCCTCGACCATTCCTCCCTTTTCTGGCAAAAAAAATACACAGTCAAGGTTCACTGCAAGTCTTCTACTATTTAACCCAAAATTTGCTGTGTAAACTCACTTGAAGTTTGTCTGTCTCAACAACATTAGCAAGCTACATGACTCGAAAAAAGACAGGTACTGACTTGGTAATTTTACCAGCATTCTAGAAGAAAATAAGACAAATTCTATTAACGATTGTCAAGACCTTTGAACTGACTTAATAATCCAGTGACTACCTTATTGGTACTAATTTTCGCGGGCACTTAATTTCGCGAAAAAAAAGTCAGCATATTTCGCGGGTCTTTATTTTCGCGATTTGGGTGCAAAATTATTTTCTTAGGGAATTAATTTTCGCGAAAATGAAAAAAAAAAAACATTTTATTTCGAGAATTTTATTATTTTACACTTCTTATTGCTGAAAATCATCAACTCATAACAAAACCAAACTATAGAAACCGCATCGTGTACCATAGGCATAGTCAGACATTATCCTTATGCTTAACGTTCTTTGCAATTGTATAATACAAGGAATACTTGAAAAGTATAAACTGATTGTCGTTTCAAATTACAAAGAACCCGGGATAGATGGCCATTTCGATGACTGTACAAAAGAGGTGCTGAAAGGACTTGAATATGACGATAGCGGTACAGATGAAGAGGTTCAAAGCAACACAGATAGTGAAATTTGACTGTTAAACTGTTGTTTATCATCTGTAGGCATGCCATAGAGCTTTTACACGTTATACACAATACGTAGACATGTGTTTCTTCATTAAATTGAGAAAACGAGAAATATAGGAGGGTATTAAATTTCGCGACATTAAAGTTCGCGGGAATTTTTTTTCGCGTCGCTTTAAGTTCGCGATTTTTTTTAAATCGCGAAAATCGCGAAATTAAAGCGACGCGAAAATTAGTACCAATAAGGTAGCTTGAGAAATACTACAAAACTACCATGTTGGTGGTTATGGTTTACAAGAGGAAATGGATTAAATCAAGAGAAGTAAAGACATGTTCCCAGGGACTAAGATTATTTTATTCTAGAACAAGTGCTAATATCCAGCCATGCAATGTACCTGTGGTTCTTTTATTCTGTCACTCACATAATGTCGATAAATAACCCTCGAACCAGAAAAGGGAGAATTATAGATCTTTTATTACACCATAAAATGGCAAAAAGAAGGGAGCGATTTTAGAATACCCGTCCACTTATTTACATGCCCCTAAACGTTTTAAAGAACGAAGCATATGAAAACAAAAGGATTCATTCTTATTCAATGAGATGCAAATAAGTGGACGGGTATTCTACAGTTTAGCCAAAAGACGTTCAAGGAAATTCAAGATGTCCAGACTACAACAAGAACAACAAAAAACAT
Organism: Dendrophyllia cribrosa; assembly: GCA_024195265.1. Lineage (NCBI taxonomy): Eukaryota > Metazoa > Cnidaria > Anthozoa > Scleractinia > Dendrophylliidae > Dendrophyllia > Dendrophyllia cribrosa. The sequence goes on from JAJLRJ010000008.1 coordinate 43,047,782, forward strand.
TAATCACCCCTAGAAAGTTATTTTCAGAATCAACTCTATGTACATTGAATAGAATAAAATGGTAAAATATTTCTTGTTTTGAACGTCCCGTTTGTGAGTTACAGAGATTTGAATTTACAAAATGCTAATTAGATGACGTTAACCCGAGAATTTATCATTATTTCTATGCCAATTTACAATGCGCAGTTTACAGCTTGAGGATAATAAATTTGATATTAAATACTTAACCCATTGACACCTGAACCGCCCGTAACCGCCTGTACAAGACTCCACTGCTTTAAAAAATTGTAACTTTCTCAATCGTGCGAACATTGCCTTAACTAGCAGTTGTGAGCATTGACTAGAAAGTCTTTCAAATTGAGATACCCAATAAACACAAAAAAGTCAGCGATTTTTACAGAATATCAGCATTTGAATTTGGACAATAACAAAAATTACCGTTTTTAACGTCATAGAAAAACAACAAAAATCATGTTTTTGCCTTTAGTTTTTTTTATTCAAATCATCGTGGCAAACCCAAAAGTCAACATTTACAGCAAAATTCAGTCCTAGTCCTAGCTTAGCAGTGAAGTTTTTTGCTCTTATTCGTTGCTCGGGCCGAGCTACAGCTTCTTATTTTAGTGCATACTCACCTTGCCTCGATTTTCAACATCACCACCGCACTGCATGCTGGGAAATAAAAGGATTTTTCGACAGCGTTCATTCCGTCCTCCGCAATTTTCATATATATACTAAGTCCACAGCCACTCTGACCCACCGCCAAAATTTCGCGCTTGTTGTGTTCTCCTGTGGTCGCAACTTCCAAAATATGCCGCGGTAGGTCGAGAAATTCATCCAGAGTCGAGTCCCAAAGCTACTTTGTTTCCAGGCGGCCATTTTTCCAGTTCAACGAGCAACGAGCCAAATTCGTTAACGAAGTACAACACCTAACTCGCTTCGTTGAGAAGTGGACTCTGAACTACCTCCAAGCTTAATGATGCTCATCAGGCAGCTACTAAAGATGAAAAATGGCTGTGAACTTACCAAAAATCGTAGATAATTCATATTGGACCCTTTATTGCAAATCAACCATGCAAAATGAGATCGTCACAATGATGTTTCCAGTAAACTCGAACCTTCAGTGTTTTAGAACAGCAGCACTTTCAATGGTAACTCCAAATATGAAGTCACGAAATCCTATGGGGCGTGTGTATGCAGAAAATCACTCAAAAATGTAAAAATCCTCAGGTGTCAATGGGTTAAAATAAACTGTGGATAGTCAATTATTGATTCGTAAAAAATATTACTTGGAGGTGAAAACAAGTAGTTGTATAATAAATGATTCCTGGGTTGACGTCATCTAATTAGCATTTTGTAAATTCAAATCTCTATAACTCACTAACACGACGTTCAAAACAAGAAATATTTTACCATTTTTGCTGCGGAACGAGCGCAGCGAGTGAGCAGCAACATAATCAGGATTTAAGAGAAATATATGAGAAAAAAAATAAAAGCTAGGAAAAATCTCGAATTGATCTCTTTTTACCAGAATTCACTGCGCCACGAACACATTTTGGGCCAGAATGCACTGCTCCACGAACAATAGCCTCGCTTGCTGCTTCAAGCTGGGGGGCTGCAAGATTTGTAATATTTTGGTCCAACATGTCCCAGTCGAAATTGGAACTGAAGTGTCGAAGACTACTGCGAGGACTGTGAGGCATGGTGATAGGACCGTTGGATAGCAAAGATTTTCGAAGATTGTACGGAATAAAAGACAAATTTATTTTGAAATCACTCCCACAGCGGTCAATGAGACTGAACTGAGCTGAGCGCGTGGGGACGTGAAACTTGAGCTGAGCGCGTGGAGACGCGAACATGATACAGCAAGCTATTTTAGTAACGCAACATACTCATTATAGACATTGCAAGAACTTAAGGTTACAGTGTACCTTCAGATCGAAAATTTATGGAAATTTTTTTTTTGGCGTCAAAATAAAGTTTACAGAATGAACTTTCATCCCAAAAAAAATTATCGAAAAATAGTGAAAATTGACGGAGAAATGACGGTATAACTTTTGTGGGCGGAGTTTGTTTATGAAGCGATATGTTTTTTTAAGCGCTGTTTTCTCAAAGTTAATTTTTCGCTTGTAGGGGACACTTTAAAAAGCTACAACTCAAAGGGAATTTGTTCGATTTTCCTCAAATTTGGACAGAAGCTAGGCTAACATATAATCAACAAAAACGTGTCGGCGAATTTCTTATTTCCGAAAACTTTTTCGTCAAGAGCCATTTCCGTGCGATCACTCCAATTTTTTTTCTCCCCTTTTCGAAAATATTCTGTAACTTTTCACTGCAATTGAATATGGGAAATCGCCGACACGTTTTTTTAGCGCTTCGTGTCCGGAAACCCGAGAACAAATCAAATTAGCAAAATACAATAATCGCTTTGAGTTATAGCGTTTTAAAGCTAATTCGGACGTTTGAATTTAGACGTCGTAAAAAATTCAACAATTCATTTTATTACCAAATAGTTTTCATATTTAGATAGCCAGCTCTATAAGCTTTAATTTGATATCTGGGTTTAGGTATATTAAGTGTAATCTTAAGACGCTAGAGCTGTTATACTGGAGACACCCCCGAAGGTACACTGTAACCTTAATGCGTGAATTACAAAACAAAATTAGTCTTATCAGCTGGAGTTTTCGTCGATTCATCCCGGTTACATTTGCTTTGCTTCCTCTCAATAAACGAAAGAGAAAATTCTGTAATACCAGCCGGACGATAAAACAGCATTATTACAACAAATTTACCGCAGCAATTACTATCTTTTGGATACACTAGTTTATTTTAACTATTCAATGTACATAGAGTTGATTCTGAAAATAACTTTCTAGGGGTGATAGGCACTTTAATAGCAGAGAAAGCATGACACACAGTTTTGTGCTGTCCTATTTCAGGTCATCTTTCATTTGTGGGATACTTTCTCATTCTTTCAAAGAAACCGGGAAAGGGTTTAGCATTTTCTTTCTTCAATTAAAACTAATTTTTGAGGAAGAATCACAGTGTGCACTTGAAGAGACATTATTATGATTTCTGCTGTTAGTGGCAATCATAATATTTACCAGTGTGGGACGTTTAAAACAACAGTCCTGCTCTCACTGATCATTAAAAAGTGTGCTGGAATCTGAGAGCCGTGGAAACTTCTTAAAATATAAAAATATGTGAAAGGGTTGACTCAAAAGGGTTTCTATAATAGACGAGACTCCTTCTAATAGGCTCTCATAAATGTCTTAAGATTGAGTGTTGAAAAAACTGTTACAAAGACAGTCAGACGTTTCTGGATAACCCCTTCATCAATGTTTGTGTTCTCATGAGACAAACGCTCGTGCTCACGTAAAAATTTGTTGTGTGTACGCCAGTAAAAACATATTCAAATAAAAGGCGAATTCGAGCGTGCGCTTAGCGCGCATAAATGCGACAGAGAATGAAAAATGAATATTTTTGAATGGCATACACACAACAAATTTGACGTGAACACAAACGTTTGTCTTGTGAGAACACAAACACTGACGAAGGGGTTATCCCTGAAATGTCTGACAGTCTTTGTAACAGTTTTTCAGCACTCAGTCTTAACTAAATTTCAATATTATCATTCAACGTGAGTGCTATGCAGCAAAAAATATTTTTTGTGCTCTTAAAAATGTGTATTTTGCAAGTGTCAGATAGAAATACCTGCAGGTATATAAGTATGTACAATGCACTTCTCTCACAAGATGTGTGGTGAGGTTATGCTTACCTAGAAAAGTAGGCGGACAAGGTTTACTGGTAATGGCCACTGAAGACTGCGTGGATCAGGCTATATTACGCTTGGCTGATTATGTTGCCAACAAGCTAGGAATCTAAACAGAGACATGGCCACTGGGCTGTCCACTGGGACCTGTGTGACCAAAAATTAATAGGCTAGAATGTTGTGAAAAGTGGCTTGAACATGTTCCAGAAGGCAGCATAGAAAATTTAGTGAATAAACAAACAAAAACTCATTGTACATGAGAAGACGAGAATGTGCCAAATCATAGACATGTAATACTATTTTGAGTGGTTAACCTCACTGGAGAAACTTGAAAAAAAAAAATGACATTTGGGGATTTAAAGTGCCCCTGTAATCAAATTTTTGATTTTCATATTTTTACATTTTTCGTGTACAATTAGACTTTCTTACTCATCTTGCCAAATTTGAAAATTTGAGTCTTTGACGTCACTTTCTCCAATTCGCAACCAAGCCTTGGAACAAGGTTGATTAATGGCGGTCGTAAATTCTCGGAAATAAATGTTAAAATAAAATGACTTCTGATTTTTGTAATGGATTGAAATTTGGCAAGATGAGTAAGAAAGTCTAATAGTACACGAAAATGTAAAAAAATGAAAATCAAAAATTTGATCATAGGGGCACTTTAAGACAGTGGTTGTTGTTATTGTTAATAGATTGATTATTTTTTTACTTCAGATGAGCTTGCAAAAGAAAAGGCAAAGCTCAAGGCAAGTCAGGATGAAGCAAGAAAATTAAAAGCTGAACTCAATCAAGTGATTGCTGAAGGCGATGGATACAGAGCTGCTGCAGCTTTGTCAGAAAGCTCTCAGAAGGAGGAACTGTTATCACTACACATGAAATATCAAGAGGAGATTGCCTCATTACAACATATTATGTCTGGTAAGCAATGCAGCCCCCTGCAGTGATTTTTCATTGAGTTTTAAAGGCACATTTACATGGGAAATATTTTGTGCAAATTATTTTTGTTGCACTTTTTGTGCTATTTTGTGGCACACACAAGTTGCATCTTCAAATCACGTGTGTAAACTAGCGCAATTTTGGCACGATTTGTCCCGTGGCATATGTCACAGCCAAAATCACACAGAAATTGCTGCTAGTTTACACTTCTGACAAAAGTTGCATTTAGTTATTTTACTTGTAAAATGTAGTCAGTTTCTACTAAGAGCATATTATTGTCTTGGTTCGTGCCACGGCCGGCACATTCATGTCTTTCAACTGCAAATGGCTGTCAATAATTTCTATCGATCACAACAAGTCCTTGCGTTATGTACTTTGCAGTGTTACAATATCTTCTCAAACTCAGTATAGTGTTTGCTATTCACGTGGCAAGAATTAATTTGAGCAAAAATTCCAGGTAAGTTAGCCCTTTCTAACAGTTAGCAGGAAGTTTTAAAGTTGAAATATTTTTGTCAAAGTAACCAGTTATGGCGACAATAAGATTTATAAACTAAAAAGTGAAAATTGTACTCACCAAGCTGGGCAAGTGATGTACAATTTGTACTCGCCCAAAAGGATTTAAACTTGCATTGGTGAGTTGGCAAGCTGGTGATATTTTATAGACAGTACAGAGATGGCAAAATAATACCAGATACAGTACACATGTAAGGTATTACAAGTTTTATGTTATTATTACAGACGCTGTGAGCGAGGCAAAGGAGAATGCTGCTGAACAGTTTGAATTAGAAAAACACAATTTTATGGCAAGAAACCAAAGACTTGAAAATGAAGTAAAAAACTTAAAATCACTGCTCTCGTCTGATGGTGAAGGCGGCAGTCGACCCAGAATGCTGTCTGGTTTGTCTGATGCAGTCGTTGGTGCAATAAGAAGGAACACAGCAACAAGCCAAACATCTTCACATGATGCAGAACAAGCTGTTACTAATGCTACAAAGTCCCTGGAAAAAAGCATGGAAAAGGTAATTAGCAGTTTAGTGTGATAAGAGTATCATATTCAATCACATACACTGTTCTAATTATTATTAGGTGAAGGTGTGGTGTGTAGTGGTTTGCTCGTCAGATTTTCAACAGGTTGGTTCAAGCCTGGTCTCTGCTGTTGTTTTGTTTCCTTAGACAAACTTTGCTCTACTTTGTCTCTCTTCATCCAGGGTCCGGTTGTTCGAAAGTCAGTTAACGCTAACCTAGGATTAAAACTTAACCGAGGATTTAATTTCTCTTGTTAGAAGTGTTTTCAAAAGCTAATTATAAGTTTCATGCGAAGACAAGTCAGAGACGAAACTAAAGGACAAAAATACTTTGGAAAAATCTCCATTGATTAGTTATTTAACTGGAATCAAAATTGATGCTAACCCTGGGTTAGCTTAACCGCGCTTTAAACAACCCGGCCACATAAATGGGTATCGGCAACATAATGCTGGAGGGTAACCTTGCGATGGACTAGCATCCCATCCAGGGGAGGGGGAGAAATACTCTCAGTCATTTCCTGCTATGGAAACAGGCATAAGCTTCGGCAGCTGTTTGTGTGCAAAAGTGATAACTAAATCTTTCTTCCCCTTCCTTAGGCCCAAGAAGATGCAGAGGCATGGAGATCAATTGTCATGCCATTAGAAGAGGTATTTACTATCTATTTGATTCTTAATGTACAATTGGGAAGCAGTAAGGTAAAACTTATAGAAACAACTGTGGTAAGAATAACAACCAAGTAAACTAGCAGTATGTGGAGGTGGGGTGGAGTAGTGGTTATACGTCAGTCTTTCCCTGAAGGTCCGTGGTTCAAGCCTGGTCTCTGCTGTATGTGGAGGTGGCGTGGAGTAGTGGTTATACGTCAGTCTTTCCCTGAAGGTCCGTGGTTCAAGCCTGGTCTCTGCTGTATTTGGAGGTGGGGTGGAGTAGTGGTTATACGTCAGTCTTTCCCTGAAGGTCCGTGGTTCAAGCCTGGTCTCTGCTGTATGTGGAGGTGGGGTGGAGTAGTGGTTATATGTCAGTCTTTCCCTGAAGGTCAGTGGTTCAAGCCTGGTCTCTGCTGTATGTGGAGGTGGGGTGGAGTAGTGGTTATACATCAGTCTTTCCCTGAAGGTCAGTGGTTCAAGCCTGGTCTCTGCTGTATGTGGAGGTGGGGTGGAGTAGTGGTTATACATCAGTCTTTTCCTGAAGGTCAGTGGTTCAAGCCTGGTCTCTGCTGTCATGTTGTTTTATTAGACAAGAAACTTGCTGTACACCCTTTCTCTTTTCACCCAGGTGTATAAATGGGTACTGGCGCCATAATGCTGGGGGAAACCTTGTGATGGACTAGCATCCCATCCAGGGGGAGTAGTAATACTCCCAGTCACTTCATACTTTATAAACCAGGTCACCCTGTGATGGACTAGCATCCCATCCGGGGGGACTAGCTGTAATACTCTCAGTTGCTTCATGCTAATCTCTGGCAGTTGTGACCCACTTACAGCAGTAATTAACACTTTATTACAGGGGTGTGTTCACAATAGAGTAATGAACAGTTGACTAAAGCCTACATGTAGTTGTATTTCTGTTTTTAAAAGTTTTCCTTTTCAATGTATAACTAAGTAAAAAAAAACTTATTGCACTGTACATACATTTAATATTTGACTCTGATGTCATTTTACCTGAAAAGGGGAAGAGAACATGCAAAATATCTGAGCATACTAAACAGTAGATTGCTGTATTACATCTTAGTATCCTGGTTTAAAGACACAGAAGCAATTATAAATAAAGGAATTTCAGTCAAATAATAAAATAATCCATTATTCGAAGGTTTAAGAGTTAATATGTGCAGACATTTTTCTCATTGCTCTCAACATTTTTTCTCGCCCCTGTGGGGCTCGAAAAAATACTACGCAACTCGTAAAATATCCTCTTAATCCATCGAATAAGGTGTATGTATAGCATTTCATTGGTAAAAAGGCAAACACACATGCACTCCCATCACCGTAAACATCTTTGATTAATAGAAACCCTGTCAAGCAGATGGAACAGCAAGCAAACACACAAACTAAATAATGTAGAACTTCAACCAGTATGACAAAAGGGGTCAACTTCAATAGCTTTCTATGCTTTCTAAAAGCAAGTGGAATTGTGTATTAATTACTGATTTCATTTCATTTAGGAATTATCATTTTATAAGACAAAGTTGAAAGATGCACAAGAAAAACTTCATATCGCAGAAGCCAAGATTAAGGTTTGTCATACCATCCTTTGAGTTGCAATGTACTTTTAATTGTGTTTGTTAAAAGCAGAGCTCAGCACTTCTACAGTACTAGGGAAAACTTTTGATCATGTAATTATAATTTAACAACAGTACCAGTAATTTATTGTTGTTGCCTTTTTCAGGAAGGAGAAAGCAAAAATGAAGAAAGAAAATCCAAGGATGAAGAACCATTATCAAGAGAAAGGTTTGACGAGATTCAAGAAAACGTGAGTAGATCCACTACCATCCTTTCTCTGTAAAGCAAACAATATGCAGTGGTCATCATTGTTTAACCCTGTAATTGACAAGAGTGAAAAAAATAAAAATAAAAAAAATCCCAAATTTAATTTTGTAAAATATTGCAAAACAAATGGTACCATGCAAAAGTACTGCCGAAGAGGTTTCATTTGGATGGTCACACCATAGGATTTCATCAACAGACTCAAAAGTTAGAACAAATGGTACCATGCAAAAGTACTGCTGAAGAGGTTTCATTTGAATGGTCACACCATAGGATTTCATCAACAGACTCAAAAATTAGAACTACATAATTTTATTGACTCTAGGAAGGAAAGGGTAAATCAAGTATATAATTTTTTAGTATGTACTGAAACAGTGGATAGCATTGTTGGCGCGCTCTGTTTGGCTACTGAAACTCGGAATAGCAAGTGCTATTCACCTCCCAGCAATTTGCGGGCGAAAATTGTAATCGTTGACAGGAATAAATGAGTTAAAAAGCATCATTTTCGTTATATTATCTCACTGTTTCAGTATATACTAATTATTTGCAGCTCGGTAAATATCCACCACTACCCACCTCCACTTCGGTGAATAGTTGTTAAATATTCAGTCATTAGCATCATTGATGATGAAGGTGCAGTTTGACACACATATATTTTTTATTTATAACAGATAAAGGAATTAAACCAATATCTTGAAGCTGAGCGATCATCAAGAACAGATTTGGAAATGTATGTGGCTGTTCTCAACACACAAAAAGGTTAGTCAGCTTTAATTTGCTTTGTTTGTATCATGTTTTGTGTTTGGTTTATTATTGTTACATTGTAACCCAGATATACTGTACATACTTGACCAACAACTAAAAAATAAATTAATTTTATGATCTAATGGCTATTTTATATAAGAAAGTTCCATCTTAAGTTCACTGATGCTAAAAATGTTTGGATCTGTTAGAAAATTTTCATCAGACATTTTCAAACATGATTTTCTTTATTATTTATATTATTTCTAAAAAATTTTCCTTGCCACAAAATGTAAACAAAACTAAATAATGACGTTTATTAACATAATCAGTTATTTTTCTCATATTTTGTTTTCAGGAGTTTTGCAAGAAGATTCTGATAAACTAAGAAAAGACCTTCACAATGGTAAGAAATTTGTAACTTGTGTATACTAAATTAATTCTCCATCCTTATCTCTCTACACTGCATGTTAGGAGAAGTCATAAGCCATTGCTTATATTTCTTTTTCTTGAGAGAAAATGTCACCAGCAATTGTAACTACGATAAGTAATCAATTTGATAAAAAAGCAAGGCTGATTCATGGTAGGGAAATTATTTTTTTGTAAGCTACAATGTAGCCTCGTCACTCCTGACCATTGGTGTTTGTGTTTGTGTTAGTTTGTAGGATGTTAGGTTCTCAGTTTGTAGGTTGTTAGGCAGTCAGTTTGTTAGTTTGTTATTGTAGGTTGCTAGGCAGTCAGTTTATTAGTTTGTAGGTTGTTAGGCAGTCAGTTTGTTAGTTTGTTATTGTAGGTTGTTAGGCAATCAGTTTGTTAGTTTGTAGGTTGCTAGGCAGTCAGTTTGTTAGTTTGTAGGTTGTTAGGCAGTCTGTTTGTTAGTTTGTAGGTTGCTAGGCAGTCAGTTTGTTATTAGAAGAAGGGCTCAGCCCGAAACGTTTGTGTTGTAAATGACATTGACACTTTTTAAAAGATTTAAACCTTTTTACTTTAGTCAGTTTGTTAGTTTGTAGGTTGTTAGGCAGTCAGTTTGTAGGTTGCTAGGCAGTCAGTTTGTTAGTTTGTAGGTTGTTACGCAGTCTGTTTGTTAGTTTGTAGGTTGCTAGGCAGTCAGTTTGTTAGTTTGTAGGTTGCTAGGCAGTCAGTTTGTCAGTTTGTAGGTTGCTAGGCAGTCTGTTTGTTTGTTTGTAGGTTGTTAGGCAGTCAGTTTGTTAGTTTGTAGGTTGTTAAGTAGTCAGTTTGTAAGTTTGTAGGTTGTTGGCACTCCATTTTTGTTTATGTTTGTGTCAGTTTGTAGGTTATTGGAGCAGGAAAAGATGTCTCACAATGATCTGAAGCACACATGGGAAATGGCAAATGTACAGTTTGTAGAGAATCTAAGAGTACAGGGTGAAGCATTCACAAGAGTGTGGAACATTCTAACACCAGAACAGAGAACCACCATACAACAACAGCCACAGGAACCCCAGGTTGGATATCTTATTGATCTACAAAGCCCAGGGACCTCACCACAGCCAACTAAACAGCAAGTAAGAACAGGATAGGTGAATCTTTTTTTACCTTCATTGTTTCATTAGCATAAAATTATGAGCCTCATTCTGGAAATTTGAGCTTGATTTTCTAGATACACTTTGTGCAATGCTGTTTTGTAACTCAAAATTTTACAAAGAATGTATTGCTCATTAGCTCTTTTGCCACCCAACAATTTTGCAGTTTTTGATAGGAGATATTTCCCTAAAATTACATAGATTGATAAGTTTAACAAGCTCTTTCAACTTTTGAAGTCATTTTGTATTTAGCATGGTGCCTTCTCTACGAAATTTGTATGCTAATTTGCAGGGCAACTGTATTTGAGTTTATATGTCAAATAAATTTTTGTTTGTTGTTATTGTTGTTGCTGATGAAGTAAAATATAAACAACAATGTCAGCAAAGATTCCTCTATAGGTGCTGAAGGTTTAATATACACCCTTTGGCAGAAATGTGTTCTGTAAATGAGTTTGTATGGAAGGTGCTATGGTGCAAGCGATTGCAAGTGGCAGTCCATTTTTCAGTTGGGATGTAAAAGATCTGCTAGGGACAAAGCAAACCCTGAACCTTGGCTATGACTGCCTTAAGTGCCTGGAGCATGCTGTTATAATTATTGCCAGTGAATGTTTGAAAGGCTTCTGACTGAACAACATCAAGATTATTCTGTTGACAGTCAAATGTCACTGAGAATTTGCCTGGTGCTGGAAATCAACCCGAACTAGGTATTGCTATTCATAAGTGATATAAGTCATACCTATAAGGACTGTAAGGTTTATTTTGCTGTTTGTTTACTGCAGCCTCCAGCACCAGTGTCCATGTGGGACAGTATTCCCACTGTACCCTGCACAAATCAGCTGGCATCTGAGCCTGCAGCAGACACTGTTCCATCACAAGACGACGACAAAGAGACAGCTGGGCTTAAGAGATCTCGCTCAACTTCTGACATAACACTACAGATGGATGGTAAGTATTTGATTAGCGATGCCAGATATACATGAGCATTTCCCCATATTTGTCACCAATTTCAAGTTTTATCTGCAAATTAAATTCTATTTAACTTCAAGATGTTACATACATGTAACTGCTTGTATTTTGACAAAGCCTTTCCAGTTTATCCTGGAGGTCATTTTTTTGTCATGTCATTTCAGCTAGCAGTGGTGAAGTGTCAAGAACACGGTCAGTAGAGGAGCTGCTATCGTCCAGCCCAGTGCCATCAGGTGCCACACCTGAGCCTGACACACAGAGGGTACGAGTTCCCAGTAAAGGAACTGACAGCAAGGTGGATTGGAAGGGTTTTCAAGAAGCTGTGAGTTTCATTTTATGCTAGATTGCTGCATGTAGCTGTCCCTTTATGGCCAGTCTATTTATACATCAAGAATAAATACATGTACATGTACAAGAAGAAAATAATGATTTTGGGAGATAACTGTTTTTATCTACAAATGTAATGCCAAATTCTCAGAACTGATATTAATTCAAATTAAATTTATTGTAATGTGTCATTTACAGGTGAAAGTTTCTCATGAATTGAGCAGTACATGTGCAATGTGTGTAAATTATGAGAGGCAACTGCAGAAATTGCAAGATGAAAATCAGAAATTTCAAAATTTAGCTTCCAACCTACAAGTGGCATTAGACCAGGAAAAGGTATTGAATAACCTCCACTGCTATGTTAACAAGGAAAATATTGACTGCCTATGAATTAAAGGTTGGGTGCATAATATCAAATTTTATCTACTACCCCACTTTAAATGTTGAATTTTATTTCTACCCCCCTTCCAATATTGAATTTTATATTCTACCCCCTTCCAATATTGAATTTTAATCTCTACACCCCTTCCAATATTGAATTTTATCCCTCACTCTACTTTCAATGTCAAATTTTATCTTCTCCCCACTTTCAATGTTGAATTTTATTTCTACCCCCCTTTCAATGTTGAATTTTATTTCTACCCCCTTTCAATGTTGAATTTTATCCCCTACCCCTTTCTAAGCTAAGCAATAAAATACTAAGTTGATGAAATAGTCAGGCTTGTTTGAGTGCTAAAAGCTGCACCACCATACTAAAATGGTAGCTGTGAGGAAACAGTAGGTTTTTTTAATACGTTAATTCTCGAAAGTGAAGTGCAAACCAGCGAAAAGAAATCCGTAGCAATGTTTTGAAATTAATTTGTAGGTCACATGCAAGAAATGAGGCAAATCAGAGCACAAAAAAACCGGCCAGAAATTCTACATAAGGTGTTTATGCACCCAGCTCTTCAATTAGATACAAATATCTAATATGTAGCAATTGTGCTGTGCTGTACAATGATTACAAATAAACAAATTACGAGAGATTTTATCAAAAACAGATGTTAGCAGCTATATGAAATGAATGACCAAAGCCTAAAATGCCTGTTATGGAGAGATTTGATTGTGTATACTTAAACTGAGCTATTTATAAAGTTTTCACTCTTTGCAAGCTATAGAGTGTTTTCACTGACGTCATATCAAAATTTAGAAGCAGTTTTTGATTCTAAAATGTTTATGGAATTGTAGAGAGTTTAAAACTACACATCTGGGCCAAATTTTGACGCGCAAGAGCATTTCATTCAAGAGTTATAGGCGAATGAGTATAGACATTTTTAGTAAGAAATGTATGGAGCGGCCATCTTGGTGTCCCACTTAGGGACACCAACATGGCGGCAAAAAATTTAAAGACTTTAAAGTCTTGATAACACCGAAAATCTCATCACAAAATATTGTATTCACTACAAGAGGCATGAAATCGGCTTATAAGCATCTATAATTCATTAATAACTTTCAACTAGTTCAATTTTGTTTATTTTCACGGCTTATCTGAAATAGTGTGACAAATTGCGTGACACATTTACAACCTTTTTAAATCGAAAACGAAACATCGTTAAAACCTGAAACTTTTTGTGAAAGATTATAACACTGGTATCCACATACCATGTTAGAAGTAGCTTTGTAGGATGTATATGTTGTGGTTTAAATTTTTCTTTGGTTTAAAAATTTTCAAACCAGTTTGATTTTGATTTTCCTTTGTCTCAGATTCATTATCATAATGTGACACAAAAGAAAACAAAAATTGAACTGGTTTAAAAAAAGTTAAACCAAAGAAAAATTTGAACCACAACATATACTTTAAATTTTTTAATTTTATGACGTCATGTGAAAACACTCTATAATTATATAAAATAGTAAATCATCTTAATTAACAATTCATTTATGTTTTGTTTGTGATGAACAGAAAGAACTCTTCAAAGAACAAAAGATGAGAAGCAAGGTAGAGGAGAGTGTGGCTCGTGCAGCTGAAGATGCGCAGATGCAGATTAACAATCATGTCACGACAAACAACAAGTTGGAAAAGTTACTTGGTGGGCTGCGTGAGAATTTTGAGGCAACCAAACATGGAGCACAAACTCACATTGTAAGCTTAACAGGGCTGTTGTCAGGGGTATTTTTTCACTACCTGTCAAAAATAGAGCAATGCTGTTACCTAGAGCACAAAAAAGGGTACATGCTGTTACCAAGGGCCACAAATAACCAGAAATTTATCAGGTCCTAGGTCAGAGTGTGTGTTTGCTTTGAAATATGTTGTCTTACTGACATAATTAAGGCCTAAATTCCTTTTCAAGCTAACTTGAAAAAATCTACAATAGGTTCTAACATGTGGGTTTTTACTGTGTACAGCAGAAGGTCCCAAAACTCATGTCACTGACCCTTTAAGTTGAGAATATGCTTATCACTGTGCCATTTTAGTGGTTTATCATTGTGAAGGAGTTAGACTGTGTTTTTTTAAATAAACTTTTCACAATCATAACATAGAATAACATGTTTATTTTTAGGCAAAACTTGTAAAGTCTAGAGAGCAACTGACCCAAGAGGTAAATATAAAAATTGAATTACCAGTATGTTTTGCATGCTCTTATGTTTTTATTAATGATAATAAAACATGCTTTATCCTCCTGAAAATGTTGTCAATTTGATTTATCTACCTTTAGTCTGTAACTTTACTGTTAATATATGACTTGTGTTTTATTAATTTTATTTTTTTGCAATTGGTGTTTATAATTTTTTTGTTTGCTGTATTTTTTTTAAAGAATGTTTTAGATACCACAATAATTAAAATAAATTATTGTTGCTGTAGCTTGTAGGAGTTTTAAATTGTATACATGATGTTGTTTGTTTTAGCTGAACCAGTTGAGGACAGATTATGCTGCTCTTCAAGACAATGCTATTCAACAGCTAACGCAAATGGACTCTGATGCCCGACTCGCTGAGATGCGTGAACAGCTCATGCAGATCAGAGCTGCATCTGATAGCACTGAGGAAAGGCTCAGAAGTGAAGTCAGTATTTTAACATCCGATTAACAATTGCATAGCTATATAGAGGCTGGCTGGCTGGGGAGTCTAGGGGCTTCCACCAGTGTCCAGCCATCCTCTAGACTGAGTACAGTTCCCATGGCTGGCAATCCCTGCAACCCAGCCATGGACCCCAATCTATATTTCATTGCCTGCACTAGTCAGCGAAATTTCCGATAAAAATTTAAAGCCCATGGAGGAAAGAAACTTGGAATAAGCGAGGGAAGGAGTGAAAATTTACATATTTGTCCCTGTCTGCTATAAATCATTCATTATGCTTTGTGTATTCACAAGTTAAAAAAGGGGGGGGGGGGGGGGGGCAAGTGGGTGGATGAAAAACAACCTGAGGAGCCCCAAAGTTGGCCAAGGAAGACCACAAATAGGCTGGATGAAACACTCTACAACAGACTGCTATGACCTGGCTGTGTATGCGCTGTAAACATTGCTGCTGACCACTAAACAGTGCAGTAACTCACTCTTTGTTGTTTGCTTAGTTAAATTGCATTTAACTGCATGTAAAGATTTAAATAATAAAAATAATTACTTATAAATTGACCATTTCTTTATGTTGAAAATGCTGTAATTCCTAAAGCGAAGGAATGTCAAGTTATCAAATTACTATTAATTAATAATTGTGATAGAGCTAAGTACAGCAAGGTAGGGTCTACTTCCCTAATTACTCCCTGCTCTTGTTGCTTTATTAATGACTGTGTGCATATTATTTGATATTTGCAGGTGACTTTCCTTAAAGATCGTGTAATGGCAGAACAAGTTGCTAAGGACAGTATGGAGGCAATGCTACAAGGCGATGTAGACAATATGAGGGCTGAACTTGGTATGGCAACTATTGAACACATTTTTATCAAGTTATGGTTAAAGGTGTTACCATTTTTTCAATATTTTCAATAAAGTTATTAGTAAATGGTTATCCCTTTCACTCCTGGAGTCAATTCTGCAGATATGTACTGTAGTGTAGTTCTAAACATTTGATTCTGAACAAAATCCTAAGTATGGTATGACCATTCAAATGAAACCTGTTCAGCAGTCTTTTACATGGTTTTTCATTTTACAATATGAAATTTGGGATTTTTCTCACATTTTGATTTTTGGTACCCTTGGGAGTTTAAGGGCTAATATTGTATGCTAAAGTCCTTAAAAGCCAATTAAAAAACATTGCTTTGGTCATCAAAACCTCTGAACATTGAATATTTTATTAATTTGAGGTGTTATAAACATGACTCATCCAAGTACCTGCTAAAAGCAGATGTTTGGGTCCAAAGTAAAATTTGAATGAGGCCATGTGGAACAAGTGTCTATATGTATTACCTTAAAATATTTTTACTTACTGCTCATGACACCCATTATAGTGAACAGGCTTAAATGCTCCCTGCTTTATCCCAAGATCTATTTAATTGTCTTAAAAATGGTGTCCCATTGGTGAAATCCTGTAACCTAGACCACCAGATTGTGTCCCTTTTGTTTTAACAATTATTCAGACTCGCACCAAGTAGCATGCTTGATTATGCATTGGATGTACATGGGGAAATTGGTTGTTAATCCTTAAATATAAGAAAGATTAAAAAGGCTGATTCAGCTGTTTGATGTAAAGGATCAGATAGAAATAAACTAAGAAAGTATTCTTGATAACAGTATTCTTTTGTTGTAGAGTATTCTCAGTGACGGTTCTATTTTTTGTTTAGAAAGATTCAAAGCAGAGTTTGGGAGAGAAAAAAGTGCTAAGGAAGAGGTATTCATAACTAACAGTACATGTCATATATAGGAAAAACATGAAAGTAACAGCTATGCTATGAACTCATGTGTAGTTGAAGGGAATTATTTCAAACTATGGCCGGCAAAAGCAGACCCCTTTTCTGTGCATGTGAGGTACTTTTTTTGGCATAAAACAAAAGGTGGAAGAGGTGTCTGCTTTTGCAGACTATTAAAACTAACAGTTTGTGGGTAATTTTTCTAAAATACTGCATGCTATAATTTGTTCCATCCCAATTACTTTAATTTAAGAACCTAATACATGCCACATTTAACCCTTTCACATTGACTCCGACTCTCTAACTTTTGAGTCTGTGAACAAAATTCTATAGATCATTTTCATGTGACGTCACGACTGATGCGTCGCCATATTGGTGTACTATTTTCGATTGCATAATAGCAGTTGTCGCATTTTAGAAATAAATACTTCGGGATGTGAAGCAAAGTCTGGGAATATCTTTATTTGACTTGTTCTTTTCCCATTTTGGAATAATATGCTAAGAAGTTGGAATTGCGAGTTAGGCAGCGTTATTTGGAGAAAATCTTGGCAATTAGAATCTATCCCACGTTGAAATTTTGTTTTGAGCTGGACTCTTGTATCCTATATATTCAAACAGTTGAATCAACAGCCTTTACACCTACCAGCAGTTTAAAGCTTTCTGAAGCCTAAACTAGGAGTTTTTAATAAAATAGTGTCCATATTTATAGTTAGCGTACTACAAAGCCAAATCATTGCTTCAAACAAGTTTGTTTAGCGAATGTGAGGCATGCCCAGCATATGAATGACTCAAAACCTTGATTTTAATCAACACGGAAAGAGAAGGAACAGTTCCGTCTGCTCATTGCCTGGGCTGTAAGGCTGGGCAAGCAGAATCCTGTTCAAATTATAAATATGGCTAGTGTTTGTTTGGAACTGACCAAGAAGTATAGACAAAACTATTGAAAACTAACTGATAAACTCAGTCGTGTACACCTGCCAGTAGAGAATAATTTTTTTTAAATATCAGTTTGAAAGATAGACTACTGGGCAGCACTTGCGAACTATAAGCTACAAAAGTTCTCTATTTCTCCAGCCTACGTACTTCGTTTAACTATCGTAGACTTCATCAGGGAATTTTAGGTCTGTATCGAAGCCATAACACAGAAATCGCACCAGCGCAAACAACATACAGCCGAGAATGTTTTGGTAAAATTTGCCGGAAAGAAACTGGGCGAAATTATGAAATATTTCAGAAGCGACAAGGCATGAAATATTCTTGGGGGCTTTTGTTTTAGCTTTTGGAGATTCGGTGTCGAACACAATATCAGACATTTGTCCTCCGGGTTCATTTAGAACAAGATGATCGCTTTGGCTTTTTTTGTTCCTTTTGATTCCTCTTTCTGTTCTCGCTGTGATGCTTGTTCAACGTTTCTTTCATCTTGTTCTTTTTTTGTCGTCCCCGAGTCAGTATTAATGAAACCCACTCAACATTATCTAT
Organism: Dendrophyllia cribrosa; assembly: GCA_024195265.1. NCBI lineage: Eukaryota > Metazoa > Cnidaria > Anthozoa > Scleractinia > Dendrophylliidae > Dendrophyllia > Dendrophyllia cribrosa. The sequence goes on from JAJLRJ010000008.1 coordinate 43,065,873, forward strand.
TCCTGTTATAGCCACTTGTTCAGGAACAAAATATCTGGCATGGTTTTCACACTATTGTTCAAAACTCGTCCATAAGAATTCCGCCCGACTTGCGGCAATTTGTCGTTTTTTTTACTTTGATTCATAACTGCAGAATGCACTCAAGCGAAATAAATACCCCTATCTTGACCGCTTTTGCTTCCACATCGCACACATGTAATTGATCACAGCACCCGTATAATTAAGAGGACGCGACTCGGGTTTGTTTACACTTTGGTACACCAATATGGCGGCGTAGCAACGGTTGTCAAGATTTTTGTTATGTGAGTGAAAACGATCTATGGTGTGACCATTCAAATGAAACCTCTTCAGCAGTACTTTTGCATGGTTTCATTTGTTTTTCAATATTTGTGACCTTCCACAGGAAAACGTACAGTAACGCTTTTCCGTTTAACAGTTTAAAGCGTTCGTTAGCCATTTGTTTACCGTTAAAACGGTTTAGAAAATCGTTAGAAGCGTTAGAACATCTGTTAGAATTTACAGCCAAGCCGTTTAAAGCATTAGAAAAGTCGTTTGAAACGTTTTCGCACGCCGTTAAAAGCGTTAGTAAAAAGCGTTCAAATTTCCCTTCAAAGTCGTTTACAAAAGCGTTTGAAGTCGTTTAATCCAAACGTTTACAATACAATACAATACGATACTTTATTTTCACATTTCCATGACATTTTTTGTTACAAGAAAATATATATCTAGCTAAACTAAAATTACTAAAACAATAGGACGAATAACTAAATATAAATACCGTTTAAGGAAATGCGTCTAAGTAAACCATACAGTTTTCTGGTTAGACCATTTAACCATTTAACGACCAAGCAAACAAGTAGACAGTACTTGAGATGTTTTTAGCGTTCCAATATGGTTTATTTCTGATCAATAATAATTACAAACACACCTTGTTTTTTGGATGTTCGGTGAAACTTCTCGTTCGTGTGAATGGCGTGTGTACTTGAGAAGTTTAACAAGAATGAAGATCATTCACGAGACACATGATAGCTACATTTTGAGTCACGTTTTATGATTCCTTTTCATGCCTTTAATCCACATTTTGGTAAACAAGCACATTTTTCGTCTCAGCATTGGAGAATTATTTATCAAATCTGGAAATTATATAAATATTGCTCGCATGTTTTTGTATGTAAAATTTTTACAAAATAAAATTTGGGATTTAAACATTTTGATTTTTAGCACTCTTGGGAGTTAAGGTGGCTTGATATAGTTTTTTTGGCGCGCGCAGATTGGGTTCTAATTTACCCGCGGGACTTTTAAAAATTTGAGTCATGCAAGAAAAAAGATAAACAAACATGGCCGCAGCACTCCTGTAGCGATTTTATTTTTGCGTCAGCCTGGTAGACTGTGTTTTTCGCGTGTATGGAAGTTAGGTTTACATTCTTCTTTCTTTGGTGGTAATGTGTTTTACCGAGAAAAAGAAAACAGGGCATTAAAGTTCCCTGACAAGAATGCAGTGAAGAATGGTTTCGCGATCGACAACTCAGTCCCGCATCGACGCAATTTTCCTCTGAATACGAGAGAGTTTATTTTGGGCTGTTTTTTGGGGCAGTGTATTGTCTTAATCTAGCCTCTAAGAGTAATGCAAAATGTGTTGGAAAAGACAGTTCATCTTCTAATAAGAACAAACAGCAACAGAGCGTGTGCGCGACGAAGTTCCCACCCACTTCATGACATTTGCAGTCAATTCTCGTCATCAATTAGATAAGAAAATGCACAAAAATGGTTATTCAGCTACGAACCACCAGAGGAAAAAAAAAGCAAAAAGGAAGCTGACACTGTATGGCTTTTGATGAAGCAGCAAATCAGAAATACTCAAAGGAAAAAATTAGGAAATCTCCGATCTGGCGTTCAAGAAAAGACACAACAACACGGCAACAGTGATTATCAATTTGTAGTTTTTGACACGGAGACAACTTCTTTAGATAAAATAGCAGCTATAACTAAACAGGTAAACACTTACAATTACCATGTGCATGCTACCAAAATGCAATATCAGCTACTACGCTTCTCGATTTAACAAACTGTCAGTGGAATCGATAAATGGGCAGAAAACTTTGCTCAAAGAAAACGTTCCAGTGCAGACTGTTCATCTGAGCGATTTCACCATTTTTCTCTCCAGTAATGCTAGTGCAAATTACCACAATGTTTTGATCAGCCACACTTCTTTTGTTTTTGACACTCCCACATTGCTACGCTGTCTTAGGCGTGAGTTCAAAGAAACACTTTCAACCATCAAAATTCTATTCGCCGACAGTCTTCACCTTGTCAAAACACCCGAATCGCTCAATCCGGGAGGAAAGCCCTGTAGAAGCAATCTTCCATCGCAGTGTCCATCGGTTTTTAAATCAGTTTTTAATGAAGAGCTTTTTAGCACATGATGCTTTGGAAGATGTCTTTGCTCTCCATCGAGTATTATTTCAATCCCCGTCGTTGTAAACGACGGCAATGTAAAACCCGCCTCCTTCGCTTTCGAAGACATGGTATTTTTAGACGAACGCTTCCAGCGTGTGCAATTTCAGGGATAACATCTTTTCTCAGAGTAATAATGGGCTGGTAAAGCAAAGCCTCCTACAAAAAATTGCGGAAAGTGGCCTGTCCTACCAGGACTTACAGCATCTTTAGAGAAGCTTTGGTCGCAATTTTGAGCAGAGCGCCGACAGCAGCGATTCCATCCACACCACGAGGAACAAATCATCCAGCGATTTTAGCCAAAATTGTTAATCATTTCAAAAGCAAGTAATGTACCAGCCATTACTAGACACGATTCATCCAAAAGATAACAGTTTCTATCTCACAAAAAGCTGCACAGCGCGAAAGAGATTTGTCTATAAATGAATAAACAAAAATAACATCCGCAAATCGACCACAAAATCCGTGTGGCGGAGTGGCGTGACAATTGCCGCGCATGCGTAATTGCCGATCTTGTCATGTCAAAATTTTCAGAAATTTGAAACTTTCGAAGTCCACACTTCCGCTTCCGCTCAGTAATTTTTTTTCATTTTTTGCATGTTGACTTCGTTCTATCGAAAGTGCGTTTTATGCGATTTTGAAAAAATTCTGTCAACAGAGAAAAAAATTACCAACGAATTCTAAAAAACGCGTTTTTTCTTTAAAATTTCTGACAGATTTTTTTTAAAGTTGGTACTCAGGTAGAACACTGGGGTCGAAGGCCGTATACAAAATTTAAACAGAATTCACCATGGAATTTTAAAGACAATTGAAGACTTATGTCTGTTTTGAGGCCCTACTTAAATGCCCAATGGTGTTGCCATGGCAACATCAACCTCGATACATGTATGGCAAATTAATACTGTAATATTATCTTGATTTCGGGTAAAATGTGATGACGATCCACAAAGTATAACTCTAATTGTTTTGCCTCCAAATATACTATACAGGGAAACCAAAATACTATATCGAGCCACCTTAAAGGGTTAAGGAGCATGGGAAGGCATTCTTTCTCCAGTCCTTTGCTGTAGCAGAGTACTGATAACTACTTTGTTTGACAGGTTGAATCTCAATTAAGAATGTCAAGTCAGTCATTAAAGTACACAGAGGACAAGTCAAGACAGGTCATTATTGCACTTAGAGGACAACTGGACGAGGCTAATGATGAAAAGGTATCACATCTGCGAAAGGATAATAATAATAATAATAATATTAATAATAATACCATATCTCCTATAAAATTAATAATAACTGTCCCTCAATTACATGTACCCCTAGAATAATCACCCCCTTCATAGGGAAATATTTGAATTACATGTACTATCCACCCTCAGATATCCCCCCTTCCCCCCCCCCCCCCCCCCCCCCCCCACCCCCCCCCCACCCCGGATCTTCTACTGCATAACTGTATACCCAGAGTATGACACCAAAGTGGAGTCAGATGTGATACAACTGACTGGTACTCAAATGAAGGGATTGTGGAGTCAGATGTGATACAACTCACTGGTACTCAAATGAAGGGATTGTTGTTGAACATGAAATAATAAACAGAATAAAAACAAAATACTTAGGACATAACTTCCAGTGAGCAGTGTTTTGAAATAATAAAATTATTACAAGCTTCTTCAATTAATTGTCCCCCTCGAATAATCGCCTCATTAAAAAACATTGACCCTCCTTTTGAAATGGGAGCCAAAACGTTGTTTAACACTTTCGCTGCCAAAGTCGACAAAAAGTCGACATTTGGAGCAGCAGACATTGCACCACTTGTGACGTCATCAATTTGTACGTTGCCAGATAATTTTGATGCTCAACTGATACAGCGAGGATAGATCCATGCACACATGCCTCCACTTTGAATATGGACCAAATTCTAGCAGAGCTATTCGAAAAAAACATGTTCAAATATTGGTGCAAAATTAGGTGGTAAATTAGGTCAATACACCTGCAATTGAACAATGTTTCATTTCCAGCGTTTTTAGCGCTTATGCCAAACCTTTTCCAGCCGATAGAAAGGTAATAGAGAGTAGAAGATAGGAAGAGAAGAAAGGGGGAGAAAAAGGGAAAGTAAAAGAAGCAAAAAATAATCAAAGGTTCAGCAAAAAAAAAGGCTTTTTTTTTGGCTTATGCGCATGCGCTAAACCTAAATATTACACTTATCAAGACGGAATCTAGTTCATACTGTAGTGCGAGTGTAGCAAATTGCATTTGAAGCAATGTTTATTGACATTTGGCCATGTTGCTCCCAAAAAACCAGTTTAAGGGTAAAAAATACCCTTTTTTAAAACATTCAGCTGTGAAAGGGTTAAGTAATAAACCTTTGAATTGGTTATTTCACTATTTAAGATATGTCATCCAAATTTGTTTTGCAGACCAAAGCAGAAGATGAAAATAGACAATTAAAGAACCAGTTGCAATCAATGACTGAACAACTTAACCAAAGTGAAACTGTGCAGAGAGACTTTGTACGTTTGTCTCAGTCACTGCAGGTAACTTGCATACTGTTGTGTATATGTTGTGGTTCAAATTTCTATCTTATTTTTCCATTGTCTCAATTTCATTACCATAATCTGAGACAAAGGAAAATAAAAATCAAACTGGCTTGAAAATTTTCAAAAAAAGAAAAAATTGAACCACTTCATATATATACAGATAACACACTTGTGTTGTTTATTTATTTACATTTATTTATACACGGTTTAAAAAAAGAAATACATCAGGTAAATAAAATACCAATCTTTAGAAACATTACTATCATCGTAAACTAAACCTGTTTTCCATTAATGCTGTGTCTCTAATTTATAAAGTTAAGATTCACTTATCTCTTAAATTGATTGAGGGATTTTGTCTCCCTAAGATTACAGTATTGTATGTATATTATTAAAGGTTATTGTGTAAATTTCTCAGTTATGGATGTAAATAAAGGTTATTGTTGTCAAATGAAAAGTGAAAAGCGTTCTCTGGTTAAATCTTTTAAAAATTATGAGCTTTCGACAACCATCTTGTTGTCTTCCATGGATAAAATAATGGAAGTAAGTGAATGTGCATACATAATTAAAAAGGTAAAAATTACAAAAGCTAAAGAATGACAAAAAATGTATAAACTCAGAAGATATTTTAAACGTGTGAAAGTCAATATTTATTTAAAAGAATGCGATATTGATTGGGAAGCGGGCATGAGTTATTGTCAACAGTTTTTGCAGTGTGCCAGGACTCCAGGCCAGGGTCTTAAGACGGCGATAATTGCCTTTGTCAATGATAAATGCATTTTCAAATGCTTTTCACTTTTCAATTATTGTTATGAATCCTGGTTACGGATCTTCAATTTTCTTAGTTATTGTTGTTGTTATTGTTGATTGTAGTTTTTAGTGAGGAGTGTCAGGGAGAAAAATGAGATCTTTGAACAAGTGTTTCATGTTCTTTCTGTATATCACCTTTTTCAACTCTAATCCTGTGTTGAGATCAGCAGCTAAACATGTTTAGAGTAAACATGTTTCACGTTTCCTGTAAACATGTTTGCAATTTTATTGTTCACATTAGTTGTTAATTTCAAAACAAGTTTCATGCCTGTTTCTATAATTTTTTGCTGTTTTACAAAACAAGCATATTATAAAGCTCGCATAAAATCTTTATAATTACACATGAACTGAAATAAAATAGTGGGAACAAAGGGCATTGCAGCGTTCAACAAGGAGATGACATTTGCACTAACATATTTCGTCTGGCTTAGATCAAAACTACCTTGTGAAGTAGTTTTTCAATCATGCTCAGAATAAACATGTTTCGATTTGTGCAATGTGCCGCCTGATGTGAACAACTTTCTTAGTGAAACATGTTTCATTTGTGATCAGACTAAACATGTTTTGCCCTAGTGTGAACACAGCATAAGCCAGACTAAACATGTTTCGCCCTAGTGTGAACACAGCATAAGCCAGACTAAACATGTTTTGCGCTAGTGTGAACACAGCTTTTGTTTCTGTTTGATTTGATACATGCAGCCCTGGCACTGCAGCTGTGATCTGCATACCTTGATTCCTTGATTAAACATAGGGCCCTGAATAAATGCATGCCAGGTTCAAATAAAACACTAGCTCTACAAATTAAAATTATTTCCCTGAGATACCATCATTTGATTAGAGAAGTACAGTATTATCTGAAAATTTATTTGCTTCCAATTGGTACAGATACATCTACATTTAGCTGCATGAATCACTAAGTAGTGTAATGTTCATAGATTACAAGGTTTTGTAATATGAATCATCCCAGGGTTTGCTTCTGCCTTTCTAATGAAAGTATTTGTTAAATTAAGTCCCGGGGCAGGGTACTCTGTATATTCTTGGGTGCCGCTGGGACTCTGAAATCCTTACCCTATACCAGACCATGTTCAGCTGATTTTGCAAGCCTATACCTAGGTTAGACACCAAAAATCCCTATTCTTTCCCAGACCTACTAGTTTTAGAACTGTATTACCATAAGTGTTTTTAATGAAATTTAACCATCTGTCAACAATGTTGCCACAATGATTTTATTTCCATTTAGGGAAGACTTGCTCTGATCAGTTGAAAACCATTCCCTTCACAGCGGCACATACCCATAACATTATGAGAGTACCCCTACTCCCCCCCCCCCCCCCCCGGGATAAAGTCTGCCCATTATCTTTCCTTTATGATTGCAAACTAAATAGTATGTATAAACAAACAAAAAAGACAAAAAACTAATAAAATAATACTCTTGATAAATAAACACTGGGCTCCAAATTAATGCCAGTTTCCACAAGGAATGCCATAATTTTTCACTAATGACATTTGCATTGTTAATAAATATTTCTGTCTGTGTTGTTTTAGATGCAAATTGCGCAGATTCATGAATCAGAAACTGATGTTCGTTGGCAGTTCCCTGAGGATATTAGAGAGTGTCACAACTGTCATAAAGCCTTGAAGGCAGGAAAAGATAAGGTTGTTACATTTAATGGGTAGTTAATGGTGTCTCGCAAACAAGGAATAAATTAGTTCCACTACTAACTGAGAACATTGCATAATAACAATATTTATTTCTGTTTGGGACACAATTTGGTCACCTTTAAAGGGGCTATGTCACAGTTTCAAGTGTTACTTTAAAAAGCCAAAAGACAGAAGGCCGGTTCTCACTAGGGCTCTTAAGTGAACTTGGTGTGTACTTGTAGCATGAACTCCTTTCTGAGAGCATTTTCTAAGTCTGACTTACGTTTCAATAGAATCACTCATCTGATTTATTAACATGTTAAATCTCTTTGTAAAATTTATCAGAGGTAAAAATAGTCTCCTACGCAGCCGTTATTAGGGCTCGTCACGCAACGCTCCTCCCCCACTAACCTAATAATGGCTGCGTAGGAGACTAAGGTAAAAATTAATATCAGCTGAATGTAATTAAAAAGTTTTAATAATTTTCAGTAGTTTGTTTTCTATAAGCTCCGTATTTCCCGTTCTTTTTTTTTTCCAGTACACAAAGACACTGTTATGCTTCTGCTTATGTTTATGGTTATGCCGCTAGTGAAAACCAGGCTTGAGTTTTGTATCCTAAAAAGTTATAATAATTTCAATGGTGATTATCATTTGTGGGAACTAATTTGGTTTGCTTTCAGTATGAATGATTGAGAGCTGTTTATTTTTGTGCACAGCGCCACTGCCATCACTGTGGAAAAGTATTTTGTGAATCATGTACTGCCAAATCAGTGTTAGGAAGCAACTCAAAAAGACCTCATCCTGTGTGTAACAACTGTCACGCAATACTAAACAAAGACTCCAAATCTACATTCTATAACACAACCCTGGCAGATGACAATAGGTGATGGATTATGGGATGCGTGACATTACTGTCACACAATACTTAACAGACTCCAAATCTACATTCTATAACACAACCCTGGCAGATGACAATAGGTGATGGATTATGGGATGTGTGACAACTGTCACACAATACTTAACAAAGACTCCAAATCTACATTCTATAACACAACCTTGGCAGATGACAATAGGTGATGGATTATGGGATGTGTGACAACTGTCACACAATACTTAACAAAGACTCCAAATCTACATTCTATAACACAACCTTGGCAGATGACAATAGGTGATGGATTATGGGATGTTGGAATAAATAATGTCATCTCAAAAGCTCAAATGCCAGATGCCATGTCATCTCAGTTGCCATAACAATTCATCAGCTCTCACACTAGCTTTCTTCAGTGGTAATGGTTCACTGTTCTTCAGGTTGACACTGGCAAACAGAGCAAGTTTGAATGACATTTTATTTAGTACAGAACAGAGCTGATGGATATGAAAGTATCGTAAATGGTTTATTTCTAAGGAATGTAATGGGCCTAGTGAAAGTACAGTGCATAGGAAGCCAAATTGATATTACCTCCTCCCTTCCCCCCCCCCAAAAAAAAAGACACTTACTGGAAAAAGATCACCATCCTTCTGATAACATACAAGTCATGTAGTTTGCTCATACCCCCCCCCCCCCCCCCCCCCCCCCCCCCCCTCCCGCCAAGTGGCAACAGCAAATACATTTGTTGTATACCATGGAATCTTTACACCAGAGCCAAAAGAAATAAAGGCGTTATTGCAAGTACTGCAAACATTCAAGTCTGTTGAATAAAGCATAGTAAAGCAAAGAACATTTTGTTGATTATCACCCTAGATGCATACATCGGTCATAAAGTAACTTATTTTAACAGAGAGTCAATGTATTACCAAGGTCAGGGAAAGGAAATTAATATTATCGATGAGTTAAATATTACCACACTATATCAAGATGCCTTGTACAGTTAGAAATATTGAGGTTAAATAATTGTATTTGTTAAATGATTTAATTTTTCCCAATCGGTATGTTTATTTCTACAGGCATCACAGTTTTCCAGTGAGTTATTTGTCATTAATTTTGTTCTATAAAAGGAAACACAGGAGTCCTGCACCAAATGACGTGCAGATCAATATGAATTTGGCTGAATTTGAGCCACCTTTTGTACCTGTGGTTTGGATGAAAACCAGATTCACTAAAGCCTGGTTCACACTAGCGACATAACGACATAACGACGAGGTCACGCAAATTCAAAACACGACGTATATCGATGTTTTATGTCACCAGTGTGAACAACACAACATAACGACATAATAGGAACATAATGACATAAACATAACGACATAAGGAAAAAACTGATCTTTTCTTTATGTCATTATGTCCATGTTCTTATGTCGTTATGTCGCTAGTGTGAACCAAGCTCAAACAGCTGTATCACGCCTAACAAATAATTATTAGAAAATTTAGATGTATTAAAATACATTTTGAATTAATTTTATCTGGTTTTTCTTGGCACTCTCGTTTTGATGCATTAATGATGACAGTCATTGAAAGCCGCATGTCAAAACAATAACCATGGAACATTGGAACATTTTTCTGAGAAGTAAAATAAAATTCTGTATGAAATCTGGACTATTTTTTTATCAGAAATTGTTAAAATTTAACGTCATGGCTGGGAAATTAAATGTGAGGTACACAACTTTATTGGGGCATTCTGTTTTCTATATATTAAGATCATCAAGCATTTCGCTTGTTTGCATGGTGTTGAAGTGTTATGGTTGGCTTTTCATTTTTTTAGTAGTGTTTGTCACCATCATAAGCTAAGGGTACTTAACCTGTAACCAAATTTCAGCTGTAAACTATTCACCGAAGTAGAGGTGTCTAGCGGTGGATATTAACCAAGTGGCGAAGCGGCGAGGTTAATAGTTGTTTAAGTATATACTAAAACAGTGAGACAATACAGCACTAGCATTTTAACTCATTTATTTCTGTGATCGATTACAATTTTCACATGCAAATGACTGAAATTTGCTTGGGTAAATAGCACTCGCTATCCCGAATTTCAGTAGCCAATCAGAGTGCGCCAGCTATCCACTGTTTTAGTATATACTAATCTTAGTTATTTTAACACTTTCATGCATTCTATGGAGTGGTTTTCTAAGCAAAAGATTTAAGCCTGATCGCAGGTCAATTTATCATTGCAACATTGTCATAACAGTCAAAAAATTGTTTAACCCTTTCACTTCCAGAGTCATTATTGAGACATGTAATGTTGTTCCACCTTTTGAGTCTGTTGATGAAATGCTATGGTGTGACCATTCAAATGAAACCTCTTCAGCAGTACTTTTGCATGGTACCATTTGTTTTTCAATATTATACAAAATGAAATTTGGGATTTTTCTTGAATTTTGATATTTGGAACTATTGGGAGTGAAAGGGGTAAAGCCTGTGTCACCCAGGGTATATTTGGTACAGATTTCACAAATTTTACTAATATTTCTGTAATGTAATGATCACTCAATTGTCTCCCATTGGAGCCAATATCAAAAGAATATTATTGTTCGTGAATATCTGTATTTTAAGTATCAGAGTTTGCTGCCTCCATTTATTGATGGCAACTCAATATTTGACTTGGCAAATATTGCCACAAATCAAATCAATAAAGAATGTTTTACACCTGTAGAATGTACCTGTTTTTGCTCTCAAAAGTTTGGGTTTGACTTCTCCTTTCTATATATAATGGTAATACAACTAAGTGGAGTCCAATTCTGTCTGTAATCATATACTACAAGTGATTAACAAAATTGGACGACACGAAGTCCTATTATCATTTAATCATAACCATTACGATTTCCAGGAACAATTTAACATAAAAAAATGAGATGAAGAAATTCCAGAGAATAACTTGAAGAAAGGCTTTTTATCAATCAAAAGCATAAAAACAATTTCATCACTGCAAAACTGGCATTGAAATATGCATAAAATGATGTGATGTGATTGGTTCATTTAGTCAAAAGCATTAAATCTGATTGGCTCGTGAAACTGTCCGATTAAAAATAATCTGCCTGATTGGATTATCCACAGACTCAAACATTAGAACTAAACTTCATGTCTTAATAATTGACTCTGGGAGTAAAAGGGTTTAAGTCTCTTTTCACACAGCTATGTTGTTGCCATGGTAATCAGATAGGCATAAGTCTGTGTAGGAAGGTGTTGATCCATGTTGTCTTTGTAATCCCTTTTGGCCTTTTAAATTGTGAATTTGCAGTTGCAGAACAGCAAGGGAATAGAGGATCAGAGCATTAATTTTAATGAAGTATTTTCCACAGATCAAATTTATATGGCAGGTCACATACTTTCTGCTTATTATAAAGAAAACATGCCTTTTTCAAGTTGAAAATGAAAACAGAGACTTACAGAAAGAGTGAATTCAGATTAAGGTTGAAAGTTAACCAACACAGAAACAAAAGAAGTTTCATTCAAAAAGTCTGAGTCTACTTACAGATCACAGAGGTATGAAATACAAAATGAGTTAACCTGGAAGCTGATCAAGGGTTAATTCCAACTCTGATTCAAAATGTCAACAGCAAGACATAATTTTTCATGTTAGCTGCAACGATTCTTGAATTATTTTGGCAGCCTCGCCTAAGGGCACAACTGGCCCGCTATTATGAAAGGGGACAAGGCCCTGAGTACGAAGTTAAAAAAATACTTTTCATCCACATTCTCCCCAGTCCCCTTCCCAACCCTTATTTTCTGCCCAGACCCTCCCCAACCCTTCAATTAAGATCCATCTCATTACCACCTGAAAGTCACCCAGTTGACAATAAACTGTTTTAGACAGCCGACTGTTATAATTAGTTTTACATTTTTATGCAATAACATAGGCTACTTTTGATATATTAAAAAAAAAAACTTTGAATGCAGAGGTCCACACGACTCGGAAATTAAACTTGCTGGAAGTTGCCGAAACTTCCTTGTGAAAGATCTTGTGCCAGGCATCACTTGAATGTGAAAATACAAAACTGAATGCAAGCCCTGGCCTTGAGGAAGACTAATACTATTAGTCGAAATATTGGCCATTAATAAATCTGCCCTTTGCTGTAGTGCCAGCCTTGCATTCAGTTTTGTATTGTCGATATATTGAAATTCAACTTGATAGGCCTCGAAAGTAGCCTATTCATTTGTATGATTTGTAACAAACTCCTTTATTCGCATTTCACTTAAATGAACAGTTCCTTGGCAGAATTTAAACAAGATTTATTCCGTGACAGCAGGATAACAAGCCTGCTAATCACACACTGTACATATCACTTTAACAAGTGTATTCTTGGTTTGCAAATGACATCATCAAAATTCAGACTTAATTAGTCAATGCAATTCAGATAAGCCATGAAAATAAACAAAATTGCATCAGTTGAAAGTTCCTTTAGCAGATGCTTATAAACTGATTTAATGGAACTTAGTGAATCCAATGTTTTGTGATGAGAGTGGGACACCAAGATGGCCGCTTCATACATTTTAACTGAAAATGTCCCGTGAACAAAATGCCCTTGCGCTTCAAAATTTGGTCCAGATGTGTACTTTTAGACTCTTCACAATTCCATAAATATTTTGGAATCAAAATCTGTTTTTAATGCTTCTGAATTTTGATAGGACTTACTTGCAAACCAAGAATTGTTTCATCAATAAAATAATTAATAAACTGTAGGGATTTAGTTAACTGGCAAACTGTATTTCTAGAATTTAGTAACAATATTTAAAATAGTGATCTCTATATTTTAAGTACTGATTCATTGGCAACAGAGCTTGCTACTGCAAGAGGAGCATGCTGGGTTAGTGTTTAAAAATCACTTATTTTGTAATCAGAGCCCATGTTATGAAATTATTAGTGCCTCAGCAAAACTCCAGACCAGGGTTCAAAGCTTGATTGATATCAACTTACAATCCAGTTGATTAACTTGTCAAAATGAAGCTCATTGCTCTTCAGTTTCAATGTTGACTTTTTCGTTTTTGACAAGAAGAATGAAACCCCTGGTTGATCCTGTTAATCAGCTTTAGAACAACTTGACCAAGATGTCGGCCCCCTTAAACTGGATCTTAGGGCCCAGAGAGGGACTCCCATATAGAGCTGATGCGGGTGACGATTGGAAATTTTGAATGGAACCCACAAAAGGTATCAGAAAACAGTTTTGTGGATGTGGCTCAGATTAATTTTTCCCCTAATACTCGAGTTCCAGCTTGCTGACCAGACAGTTGCATACTTGGCAAAGTTTACTTATTTAGTTAGCAAAAGGCTCGCCTTCGGCATTGCTCATCGGGCAAGTAGGGAAAAGTTACTTACCCGACTGGAAAATCTACTCATTCTGGACAGCTGGAAGGGACTTTTTTAAGCCCTGAATGAGATTCCAGTTCTTTCTAAAAAGTTGTTACTGTGAGCAATTTTTTGTTTATAAAAGGCATCAGAATAACTTTGACAGGAATCCTTTTCCATTCAACACTGTTAGCAGTACCAAACCACAAATGTTTACCTCGTAAGGGTACATTGATCACCCACGTCACTTTCATATGGGTCTCCCTCCCCCCTGAATTTTTAAGATCCAGTTGGTGGTTATCAGGAATTATTAAAAACATTGTTTAGTGTTTAAAAACCCAACTGCTGCTATCTGCAGCATTTCATTCGGCTCACAATGTGGCAATTTCTGTAAGTCAGAGATATGTTTGCTGTACTGTGTGTAGGGATAAACTGCCAGCCAAGCAATGCAGGTCAACACAACATTGGATAAATCGAACAGACACAACAGTACTGTACATGCGTATGCTGGATTACATCAGCAGCTGCTTGAAGACCCTAAATTGGCCATCATTATTACCACTTTACTTCTTTCGCTTAGATCTTCTTTTCGTGCAAGGCGAGATAAAAATTATTTCTGGAGGCGAGCGGCAAAACTTGACTTTCCTGGCAGTACTCTTTCGTCTCAGTTTCGCAATAACTTTTTTTTTCTTTGGTCGTTTTAATATGGCCTTTAACGCGGTAGATTTTTCAGCACTCTCAAACTGGTCGTCTTTTATTAACGCTTTCTGAGCGAAAGGCACAACAAGCTTAGTATTTCGCTGTCGTTTGTTGGTCACAGTCTTGAGTGAGTTTTCGAAAGCAGGCAGGCAATGGAATTCGCTGGCCAGTGAAGAAATGTTACGCAACTTTGCCTCTTTTGTGGTGACAGGCTTTTTCTTGTTGCGAGGATTTACTGCTGACACCTTTTTTAACTTTTCCGGTATCACAAATGACCCGTTCAATCCAACTCCGCTGGCGTGAACAAGCAAACCAGAATTTAAAGCTTTCATTATGGCGGCCTTTACCATTTCGTTTGTCTCTTCAATTAAACTCCCCTCCACGTACTTCAAGATACTTTGCCTTGACGCTCCATGACCATTCCCTTCAGTTAGCACTTTAACGGCCTCGAGTACGTATGGAACATAATCTCGATTCTTTCGTTTTCTTGAAGTGGGAGACATGTTTCCAACACGTGAAGAAATCACACGTGCAACCTCGCTTTTTTCGTGCGCGCTGCTCATGTGACGTGATCAGGTTACTCGGTGACGTCATAGAATTATTTAATTTATTAAATAATCATTAATTAATCAATGAATTAATTAAAATGTATTTATTCATTAAAAGTAGTTTAGAAAAGCTCAGAAATCAATTTTTATCATAAAAATGACGTGTGTAAATGTTTACATGCTTCTGAGCACAATTTGTTTTTGCTTACTCTGTTTTTAAATGGAGAACAACATGGAAAATTTCCGGGTGAATGTAAAAGTCTACACAATCAAACCTCAATTTTTGTGGACTGAATGAAAATGCCAAAAACCTCGGCTTATTAAAGTAAGTTTTTTATCTTTGCGGCGATAAGTTTACTCGTGACCACGTCACGCTAAAATGTCACAAACCAAGGGTTTTTTTTACGGAAATTGTACCTATTATAAAACGATCGACATGCAGACTACATTAAATACAGCAGTAAAATGGCAGACAATCGTGTCTGTAAAGACTTCAATTCACAATTGAAAAACAAACTGAACAAGCATGCGACTGAACAGAGCGAAAAGCTATCCATTTTAAAAGTACAATCAAGCCAGTCTTACAAAAATTAATACATTTGGAAACAAATTAACGTTAAAAAAAACGTTACCTGCACTCGATGTGTTGCTCGTTTTAGTTCCTGCAGCCGCAATGGTGAGATTTTTCGGTTCCAATCCGCTTCAAACAATGTTAAGGAACATTTTCAAGAAAGCATAAAGCATATACCATATTTCAAAGCCAATTATTAGAAGACATTTTCAGAAAATTGTGCTTATTTGTTTTCTGCAGAAAAAGCGGTTTGAACAGCTTTGCCAAGGTGAACTTTCATTCAGCTTCGCCAGGGTGCGATACGCGGCAACATTTTTCGCGCCTTTTTTCGTTCAGTCATGTGATCAATTCTTTTATCTTTTCCTTTCGCTGTTGTGAAAGAATTTGTTAATGCTTTTAGCTGTACATCTATCGAGTTATGGATGCACGCGGGAAGTTTTACGAGCACGAAAGTAGCGTAAGAGCTGCTCGAGGCGATAGCCGAGAGCAACTCTAGCTTCACGAGAGTGACTTTGTTCACTTACCATTTCAACAGACGCACGGCAAAATGGATTCTGTTTGTTAAATGTAACAAATACACAATGGTCATTTGATAGGTTTAATTTTATTGCCGCTAAAAAGCTTTAAAATTGAAATAATAATCAGCAAGTTGGGTTTCGCGAAAGCTAAAATGAAATTTCCTCCTTCCTATAAAAGACTTCATGAAGTACCTTCAATATTTAAATTTTGTCCTCTTCGCTTCTCGGTACTTGATGTCATTTTTTTTCCCTGTTTTATATATTAGTTATGTTTGTTTTTTGACGAAAACGCACGTGTCATCACTGTTCCTTGAGTCAGGCACGATAAAATGTTGTTTCGTCGTGAGTATCGAGAATTTAAAATGCTTGATGCTTCTCATAACTTCCGCCATTTACGTTTGTGATGTTTCTTTGTTGCTATTTATCGGAAGCTCATTCTTATTTCCTTAGCCAATGTTGTTCAGTTTGTCTAAAGAAGCCCTGAAAAAAGAAATGAAAAGCGCGTCGCGGTAAGTAAAACAGCAATGGGACAATGTCGGATGTTGGATTTTTACTGCCACTCACGCAAGCTAATAATGAAAGATCTAAAATACCAAAGGAAGCTAACAATAAATAAACGGAAGTGTTCTGAGGTGGCACAAATCTATAAGGAAAATACGAAGGCAAGGAAAACGGGTGTCAGTAAAACGCGGGGTCGGGGTGGGATTAGGTCTAGGATTAGGTATGGGATTAAATATAATCCCTTTACCTAATCCTAACACTATGCCTAATCCTAGACCTAATCCCACCCCGACCCCGCGTTTTACTGTCACCCAAGGAAAACGTCACTTGAAAAAAAAAACAGAATTTATAATTGGTCCAATTTGTTAAATTTGTCTAATGTGAATAAATTGTCAAGGAGCAAACTTCATAGGACCGGCACCCGTCTTGTGTCCACCTTCTCGACAAAACCACGTTAAAGAATTGTACCAAAATGTAAAACGCACGTGCAGAGGCTTTTTTTTCGCTCATTAAACCTATTGTTTTTTGCCGTTCTCGCTGCTTTCTCCCGTGGAATGCTTGAGGTGCTGTTACAAGTTCTAATTTTTCGTGAAACTTATCTCGTAAAAAAAGGCGAGAAACACCCCCCCCCCCCCCCCCAAAAAAAAAAAAAAAAAGAGGAAAGATTGTGTGACGAGTCCAAAGGACGTCTGCGTAGGAGGCTACAAAGCAAAGTGAAGCCAGTAATTTATAAACACACCGTACCTTGCTTCAAGTACCTGTTGCTCTAATCTCTCCTGTTTGAATAAAAGGTAAAATGTCAGTAACTACTTACAAAATGATCTCACATCGCGCAGAATAACGAACAGAACTTGTTACTTTGTTGGAATGTTAGGGGCCATTGCCGGCATGCAACCCAACCTCTCCAGTCAAATCAAAAATTCCATCTCTCCCACATCGCTAAAATTTTGCAGTGCATGCTCCCCCGAGCTTCGCGAGGTTCTGCGAGACACGTATTTCTAGTATGAATATAATATAGTATGGTCTATGTAGTGCAGTGTTTTTTAAAACTGTTAGATCACTTGTCTGAAGACATGTTAGTTGGGAGAAAACAGCAAAACTTACAAAAAATGTATGGACCTTTATCGATGTATGCATTCGTATTACATTATTAGTGACAACTTTACAATGAAGAACGCAATTAAGGCGGTCTATATGTTAAAGTTGGTCTACCCTGTAAGTCTGTGCGGTCTCATACAGTCTCTGTACATGAAAGGACCAAAAAGACTAAAAAAAAAACAAAGATCTCCCAGTATAAACAAAGCTGTAACACAATAATCTTAACAACAATTTACGAAATGATGTTACTCAACTCACATGCACCCCTCCCCTCTATTCACACGCACCCCTCCCTTATACCCACACAAAACCCTCCCCATTACTCACACACACCCCTCCCCTCTACTCACACGCACCCCTCCCCTGTACTAAGTATACGGCGTTACCTTGACGTTTTCATTCCTTGCACGGTATATTCGTCCTTGCAGGTCTTCAATCTGAACCTTGATTCCAGCCGCGTTATGCCACACTCGGATCTGACGGTCCGCACCGCCTGCGGTTGCAAGGTAACGAGAGCTGGGGTGCCACGCAATAGCTGTGATGTCATCTGGACAACAATGTATACAAGATGTTAGCACTTTCATAACAAAGACGAATTCGGTGAACACTTAACAGAAGGGTGTCATTCATCGGCTTTCTTGTACGCCTGCACCTAGGGGAGGGGGGGGGGGGGGGGGGGGGGTGCTCCATATAAAAGTAATGTTCGTTATCTCTAAAGTGCCAGTTCGATCCAATTTTTAAATTTCATTTTTCGTAAGGAAATAGTAAGTAACCTGTCCAAAACGTTTCTCAATCCAATTAATTGTAAACGTTTTTTTTTAAGCTGTATGTTTCTCATACTACAGGCCCCTTATGTCTCGGCCTTGAGAGATGCACAGGCCGGCAAATGATCCCGGTCGGCAAATGATCCCGGCCCGCAAATGATCCCCAAATTGGCCGGCAAATGATCCCTGGACCGGAAATGATCCCCTCGCCAGAAAATAGGAATGGCGTGAAATCTACACTTTGGATAATGGATTAAAAACAATTCTCATTAATACTTTAATGGCAGCCCGGAATTGCAGTCTTTTTTCAAATGTTAGCAAAATTCTCTGATTTTAAATTGTTATATAAAGACAAAAATTGTACAACTGTTGAAGAAGAAGTTCACAGTTCAACCCAACAGTAACAGTAACAGTAACAGTTGGAGGCAAACTGGAACATGTCTTGTTTTTCATGTCGCACAAGCGATGCGATTTAAAAAAAAACAGTGAAAATTGCATGTGAAGTCGCACGACTTTATTCTGTGATTTTTTCAGCCATCGAGCTGCCTATGCGAGGCTAGGGTGGCCACGATATAATCCCAAAATGTAATGAAAATGCAATCTAAAAACACTTGAAATGTCCGCTAAATACAGGTTTCGTGTAACTGACAAAATGGCCTAATGTTGCTGTCCGCGTCCGCTTAATGGCGGGATCCGCTGAATACAGGTTCGATTTACAGTAAATATGGAAAAAAAAAATTTCGGCACCCACGCTGGTGTCCGCTTGATAGAGGGCGTCCGCTTATGTGGGGTCCTCTTAATACAGGTTTCACTGTAATATAATCGCCCAAACACCTGAAGACCATTGATGGGATTGTTGCAAAGTGACCCCGAATTTCACTTCAGGAGTGCATAAAGGGACCTTTTAGATTTTTTTGTCCGAATTTGACAAAAGCCTGGAACAAAAACAGCAATAATAAAACTTTCCAGTGATTGAACTCCACGCCATTCCTTATTTTACTCGATATCATTTGTGGGAATCATTTCCGGTCCGGGGATCATTTGCCAGCCTGTACAGAGAACCTCTGGTGCTCAGGGTACATTTTCGCTGGCTATCTTTTGGAACTTCAGGAACAAGAAAATTTAACGACGGCCGTGCAAATGCGAAAAGTACGGTAGAAAAAAAAAAACGTTTTCCCTCGATTGGATTGAAAACCTGCTTGGACAGGTTACTAAATATATATATATATTTTTTTTTTTCAAAAAGTGCAAAAAAACGACATTTAAAAATTTGATTGAACTGTTACCGTAAGGGGTAACACCCCAGCCCTAGACTACGATTACCCCTAGACTGCGATCACCCATAGACTACGATCACCCCTAGAATACGATCACCCATAGACTACGATCACCCCTAGAATACGATCACCCCTAGACCACGATCACCTCTAGACTATGATCACCCCTAGACTACGATCACCTCTAGACTACGATCACCCCTAGACTACGATCATCCCTAGACTACGATCACCCCTAGACTACGATCACCCCTAGAATACGATCACTCCTAGACTATGATCACACCTAGACTATGATCACCCCTAGAATACGATCACCCCTAGAATACGATCAACCCTAGAATACGATCACCCCTAGAATACGATCACCCCTAGACCACGATCACCCCTTGACTACGATCACCCCTTGACTACGATCACCCCTAGAATACGATCACCCCTAGACTACGATCACCCCTAGACTATGATCACCCCTAGACCACGATCACCCCTAGACTATGATCATCCCTAGACTATGATCACCCCTAGACTATGATCATCCCTAGACTACGATCACCCCTAGACTATGATCACCCCTAGACCATGATCACCCCTAGACTATGATCACCCCTAGACTACGATCAGCCCTAGACTACGATCACCCCTTGACTACGATCACCCCTAGAATACGATCACCCCTAGAATACGATCACCCCTAGACTACGATCATCTTTAGACTATGTTCACCCCTTGACTACGATCACTCCCTAGACCCCTAGTATTAGTTTTAATTGGTATAGAAAATTATGTATATAGTGTAAATATTTATTTTTTTGTAAATTTTATTTTTTGCATTGTTATGTTATTTTATTCGAAGAAATTAGCTTCACAAGCTACACTTAAATTCGAGTTAAAATAAAGTTTATGTATGTATGTACGATCACTCCTAGAATACGATCACCCCTAGAATACGATCACCCCTAGAATACCATCACCCCTAGACTATGATCATCCCTAGACTATGATCATCCCTAGACTACGATCACCCCTAGACTACGATCACCCCTAGACTATGATCACCCCTAGACTACGATCACCACTTGACTACGATCATCCCTAGACTATGATCACCTCTAGACTACGATCACCTCTAGACTACGATCACCCCTAGACTATGATCACTCCTAGACTATGATCACTCCTAGAATACGATCACCCCTAGACTACGATCACTCCTAGAATACGATCACCCCTAGACTACGATCACTCCTAGATTACGATCACCCCTAGACTATGATCATCCCTAGACTATGATCATCTTTAGACTATGTTCACCCCTTCACTACGATCACTCCCTAGACTATCATCACCCCTGTACTACGATCACCCCTAGACTACGATCACCCCTAGACTATGATCACCCCTAGACTGCGATCACCCCTAGACTACGATCACCCCTAGACTACGATCATCCCTAGACTATGATCACCCCTAGACTACGATCACCCCTAGACTACGATCACCCCTAGACTACGATCACCCCTAGACTATGATCACCCCTAGACTATGATCATCCCTAGACTACGATCACCCCTAGACTATGATCATCCCTAGAATACGATCACCCCTAGACTATGATCATCCCTAGACTACGATCACCGCTAGACTACGATCATCCCTAGAATACGATCACCCCTAGACTATGATCATCCCTAGACTACGATCACCCCTAGACTACGATCACCCCTAGACTATGATCACCCCTAGACTACGATCACCACTTGACTACGATCATCGCTAGACTATGATCACCCCTAGACTACGATCACCCCTAGACTATGATCATCCCTAGACTACAATCACCCCTAGACTATGATCACCCCTAGATTACGATCACCCCTAGACTATGATCATCCCTAGAATAGGATCTCCCCTTGACTACGATCACCCCAAGACTACGATCACCCCTAGACTACGATCACCCCTAGACTACGATCACCCCTAGAATACGATCACCCCTAGACCACGATCACTCCTAGACCATGATCACCCCTAGACTATGATCAACCCTGGACTACGATCAGCCCTAGACTACGATCACCCCTTGACTACGATCACCCCTAGAATACGATCACCCCTAGAATACGATCACCCCTAGACTACGATCATCTTTAGACTATGTTCACCCCTTGACTACGATCACCCCTAGACTATCATCACCCCTGTACTACGATCACCCCTAAACCCCTAGTATTAGTTTTAATTAGTATAGAAAATTATGTATATAGTGTAAATATTTATTTTTTTGTAAATTTTATTTTTTGCATCGTTATGTTATTTTATTCGAAGAAATTAGCTTCACAAGCTACACTTAAATTCGAGTTAAAATAAAGTTTATGTATGTATGTACGATCACTCCTAGAATACGATCACCCCTAGAATACGATCACCCCTAGACTACGATCATCCCTAGACTATGATCATCCCTAGACTACGATCACCCCTAGACTACGATCACCCCTAGACTATGATCACCCCTAGACTACGATCACCACTTGAATACGATCATCCCTAGACTATGATCACCCCTAGACTACGATCACCCCTAGACTACGATCACCCCTAGACTATGATCACCCCTAGACTATGATCATCCCTAGACTACGATCACTCCTAGAATACGATCACCCCTAGACTATGATCACCCCTAGACTACGATCACTCCTAGAATACGATCACCCCTAGACTACGATCACCCCTAGACAACGATCATCCCTAGACTACGATCATCCCTAGACTATGATCACCCCTAGACTACGATCACCCCTAGACTATGATCATCCCTAGACTACGATCACCCCTAGACTATGATCATCCCTAGAATACGATCACCCCTAGACTATGATCACCCCTTGACTACGATCACCCCTAGAATACGTTCACCCCTAGACTATGATCATCCCTAGAATACGATCACCCCTAGACTATGATCATCCCTAGAATACGATCACCCCTAGACTATGATCATCCCTAGACTACGATCACCCCTAGACTACGATCATCCCTAGAATACGATCACCCCTAGACTATGATCATCCCTAGACTACGATCACCCCTAGACTACGATCACCCCTAGACTATGATCACCCCTAGACTACGATCACCACTTGACTACGATCATCGCTAGACTATGATCACCCCTAGACTACGATCACCCCTAGACTATGATCATCCCTAGACTACAATCACCCCTAGACTATGATCACCCCTAGATTACGATCACCCCTAGACTATGATCATCCCTAGAATACGATCACCCCTTGACTACGATCACCCCAAGACTACGATCACCCCTAGACTACGATCACCCCTAGACTACGATCACCCCTAGAATACGATCACCCCTAAACCACGATCACCCCTAGACCATGATCACCCCTAGACTATGATCACCCCTAGACTACGATCACCCCTTGACTACGATCACCCCTAGAATACGATCACCCCTAGAATACGATCACCCCTAGACTACGATCATCTTTAGACTATGTTCACCCCTTGACTACGATCACCCCTAGACTATCATCACCCCTGTACTACGATCACCCCTAGAATACGATCACCCCTAGACTACGATCACCCCTAGACTACGATCATCCCTAGACTATGATCATCCCTAGACTACGATCATTCCTAGAATACGATCACCCCTAGACTACGATCACCCCTAGACTACGATCATCCCTAGACTATGATCATCCCTAGACTACGATCACCCCTAGACTATGATCACCCCTAGACTACGATCACCCCTAGACTATGATCATCCCTAGACTACGATCACCCCTAGACTATGATCATCCCTAGAATACGATTACCCCTAGACTATGATCACCCCTTGACTACGACCACCCCTAGAATACGATCACCCCTATACTATGATCATCCCTAGAATACGATCACCCCTAGACTATGATCATCCCTATACTACGATCACCCCTAGAATACGATCACCCCTAGACTATGATCATCCCTAGACTACGATCACCCCTAGACTACGATCATCCCTAGACTATGATCACCCCTAGACTACGATCACCCCTAGACTATGATCATTCCTAGACTATGATCACCCCTAGACTATGATCATTCCTAGACTACGATCACCCCTAGACTACGATCACCCCTAGACTATGATCACCCCTAGACTACGATCACCCCTAGACTATGATCATTCCTAGACTACAATCACCCCTAGACTACGATCACCCCTAGACTATGATCACCCCTAGACTACGATCACCACTTGACTACGATCATCCCTAGACTATGATCACCCCTAGACTACGATCACCCCTAGACTATGATCACCCCTAGACTACGATCACCCCTAGACTATGATTATTCCTAGACTACGATCACCCCTAGACTACGATCACCCCTAGACTATGATCACCCCTAGACTACGATCACCCCTAGACTATGATCACTCCTAGACTACGATCACCCCTAGAATACGATCACCCCTAGACTACCATCACCCCTAGACTATGATCACCCCTAGACTACGATCACCCCTAGACTACGATCACCCCTAGACTACGATCAACCCTAGACTACGATCATCCCTAGACTATGATCACCCCTAGACTACGATCACCCCTAGACTATGATCATCCCTAGACTACAATCACCCCTAGACTACGATCACCCCTAGAATACGATCATCCCTTGACTACGATCACCCCTTGACTACGATCACCCCTTGACTACGATCACCACTAGACTACAAAAAGTGAAAATGTGCGATTTTCATGCGCGCTTTCGTGATTGCTCGCTCGACTATTCCTGAGAGAAAAGAGGGACTACTTGTAGCCTAATCACCCTCGGAAATTTCAAGTTGGAGTACCCCCCAAAATTGCTATTTTACTGAATCTTCAAGAAAATATATTGCCAATCTGTAAATCACAAGAGCTTTGGTTTCATTGTGTTCATGATTTCAATGTATACTGTATGGTTCATTGTAAAATTCATTAATAATTCATAAGGGTACTAACAAATAGAAATGAGCCATTCCAATCACATGATTACCCTGTATAGGCCGATACAATCTTGATACAACTCACGAGTGGTTGTATCTAATTTGCATTCCAGATACAACTCACGAGTGGTTGTATCTAATTACACTCCCGCTCATGTAGTAAACATTACGTGGAGTACAGTACATACAGAACTTATTACCTCCGTGTACTTCCTCCAACATTTCTTCCAAGCTGCCATTTTCCGTATTAAAGATTCCCAGGGATCTTCCCATGGCGATAGCAGTGACATAAGCATCTGGGGACATCTGAATAAGCATGTTGTTGTAGACTCGAAACGAAGCGTCATAAATTCCAGTGATTAGCAAATGAGGGTCCTGTTTCTTAGTAAACTCCACTAAAGAAAATAAGCAATGATTAATTGTTGCTGCTAACCAAGTGATATCCCATCAGTAGGGAATCACCCCTCACACACCAACTCACCATCAATGTCCTAAATAAAGCTATCAGTAGGGTATATGTTGACCCTCTCATACCAACTCACCATCAATGTCCTAAATAAAGCTGTCAGTAGGGTATATGTTGACCCTCTCACACCAACTCACCATCAATGTCCTAAATAAAGCTGTCAGTAGGGTATATGTTGACCCTCTCACATTAACTCACCATCAATGTCCCAAATAAAGCTGTCAGTAGGGTACCGGTATATGTTGACCCTCTCACACCAACTCACCATCAATGTCCCAAATAAAGCTATCAGCAGGGTATATGTTGACCCTCTCACACCAACTCACCATCAATGTCCCAAATAAAGTTGTCAGTAGGGTATATGTTGACCCAATAAATAATGGAAAATGTTAATGAAGAAAAGTGCCGAAATACTCACCATCAATGTCCCAAACTTTCCAGGTTCCATCCTTTGACACAGTTGCCATTCTGAGAAATGTAGGAAAGGAAATAACAAGTTAGAGATACTATCTTCCCTGTCTTCTATAACTTTACAGTCAAAATACTCAGTGCTGCCTAGCTGTGCTGCCTCTACTATGACATTTGCAAATGGTTAGACCTTCACGTGGCTCAGATGACCACGTAGAAATGGCGGTCCTGTCTCCGTTGGGGACGTAAAAGAACCACTGAGGACGTAACAAAACCCTGGCTGTGACCACCCTCAGTGCCATACATTGTTCATGGGTGGGGTGGGAGAGATGAGATCAACAATGGACCGATAGCGACTGCCTGAGGCGCCTTCGTAAGCTAATGTCCGATCTCATTCTCATAAGTGTATGTAAAGCGCCATGAGACATGTGATATGTGCGCTATATAAGTCTCTTCCTTTTTCCTTTTTTTTATTATTTGTGAATGACTTTCATTAATCGGGAACGGATTGCATTATTGAAATCAAAATGATTATTGGAATATTCCAACGGTAGCCTCATTCGAAATAACGAATGCTGATTGGTTTGTTATTGACATCAGGCAAATGTTCATGTGCAAAGCAGGAAACAGTTGGCGGCTTGTCACATTTGACCGGCTATTTCTGTTTGTTCAACAAAAATTTATCACTGAGTAATTTTTTGACGTAAAGAAGGTCTGCATTTACAAAACTCCGAAGATGAATTCTTAAAATGCT
This sequence comes from Dendrophyllia cribrosa, assembly GCA_024195265.1. Taxonomy (NCBI): domain Eukaryota; kingdom Metazoa; phylum Cnidaria; class Anthozoa; order Scleractinia; family Dendrophylliidae; genus Dendrophyllia; species Dendrophyllia cribrosa. Next base: position 43,092,145 of record JAJLRJ010000008.1, read on the forward strand.
AGTGTGGTGGTATTGAAAGAGAAATTTTCACCAAAAGTGAAGAAAATTTTCTAAGAAGTCCAAGCGACAGAATTTTCTGAAACCAACAGTGGCCAATGGTTGTAAATTTCGCCTGTGAACTTTTGACCATTGTCAGTAAATAAACCAATCAACATAATTTGTTATTTCGAATGAGGCTACCATTGGAAGATTCCAATAATCGATTTAAAATCTTAATTTTGATTTCAACAAATGCAATCTGTTCCCGATTAATGAAAGTCATTCCCAAATAATAAGCAGAACGTGCTGAGTATTTTGACTGTAATAAGATATAGTACTTAGTTCAAGCACCTCCTTTATTTGATTCAGCAGTTTTATTATTCCATGATGGAATACACACCCCACGACTCCACTGTTCCACGTCAGGCCCATATATGACAATTTTCTGCCTCGACTCAAACTTCAAACTCTGCAGCAAAATTCCAGTGATCTGACGCCCTCCTCTTATTACTATTAATTTTTGTCTACTAACTGGGAAATCCCCTCCCTTCCTTCCTGTAGTCTGATGAAATACAGAGTTCCTGAATGCAAAACTGGCTTAGATAAAGAAATTGCTGACTCTTAGCTGGCAATTTATTTATTACTGTAAACTATTTTTCTTTAGATAGTTCAAGTACCTCGTTGAATCTGCTGAGAAACTAAAGTGATAAACACCCGCAGTGTGACCTTTCAACTCCATAGCCCTTGAAACCTGCAACATAAAAATAACAACTTGAATAACAAGTTTATAGAAAGCAAGGAATTTAATTTGTTCCTCGCTCAACATTGAAAAACAGACAGACAAACAAAAAAAACTCCACCTGCTTTAATTCATCAGACTTGGTAAACTCCACAACCCAAAGTTTTACATCAGGAGTAAAACCTACAAGAAGAAAAAATCTAAAAGCTAGTACCCTAGTAACCAAACACATACATGGAAACCTGGCTGAATGACCTGATAATGATTATAATATTTTATTTTAATACTACTAATAATTATTTATAATAATATTACGACTACATGCAGTAGCATCTTTATAGTTAATTGTAAAATTGATTACAAAATTCATTAATAATTCATAAGGAAAGTACAAAAGAAATGAAAATTTAATGAAGGTTTGTAAACCCCAATACAAATCAACTGAGTTGATGAATTATTAAACAGTAGCATTAACTTTTGATACAGACAACTGCTCAGCTAATTAGTATGCATTAACTTTTCATACAGATCTCTACTCATTGTTTCATTTCATAAGTACGATAAAATATTCGCGTCCGATCTGTATGGGCGTTTACAATGGCGAGCCGAAGGCGAGCCATTGTAAACGCCGATACAGATCTCCCGCTTATATTTTATCTACTACTTAACAATTCATAACAGTTATGACCAATAACTACCAGGTAAGCAGTATCTGAGTCACATGTATACCTTTGTAAACCCCAATACAAATCAACTGAGTTGATGAATTATTAAACAGTAGAATTAACTTTTGATACAAACACCTTCTCAACTAATTAGTATTCATTGACTTTTCATACAGATCTCTACTCATTGTTTCATTTCACAAGTGCAATCTGTATGGGCGTTTACAATAGCGTTTTCATTTCTTGTAGACGCCCATACAGATCTCCCGCACATATTTTATCTACTACATACAAAATATTTTAACATCTTGCTAAATTGAACAAACTGCAGTTTTGAATGCTCTGATTACATTTGGCTTGATTACCAGCCATGCTTTCAGCCTAAGATTACACCTCAAAAAACAAAACTGTTTTGTGCCAACATCACAATCAGAATAAAAAACCTGACTGTTATTACTACATTCATTGAATTTGGACAAACCTGCAGAGGCAACAAATTTGCCACAAGGGGATATACTTGCAAAGCTGTTGTTCATCTGACGAGTGTCAAGTATGGACAGCACTTCACCTGCAACATATTAATGAACATAACATCCTCTCAGTCCCAAGTCAAAATATGAATTCTCCCTACTGGTCTAAGTGCTATGCATTTATATTTTAGCAGATCCAGCCCACCAGTAGCCTGTGCATGGACCTCACCTTAAAAAAGATGTCTGCGTAATGCCAAGTCAAATCGTGTTCATGTATCCTGCTGTTCTTGATTTAATAATATATTGCATAAATTATCATAACTTACAGTCTTGTGCTGTGAAATGATATTGACCATCCCCTGATTTCTCACCGGGATTTCTTGCTGTGATGTTTTGGAAATCCGTTCTTTGCCCTTTTTCAATCTGTTTCCCTTGCTTTTTTCGTTTCAGTGGTATTGATAGCTTTTAAAAAAATTATTTCTTTGCCACAAAAGCAGGATCTGCGAAAGTCTGTTTTTGACGGCAAATGTTTTTCTTCGCCGGGGAATTTTACATTCCATGTGCAATTAAATTGTCTTGTTGTAGTCTTCTTCTAAATAGCCCCTTTGTCCTTAATTTTATGATATGATTTTTTTCATGGTGTTATAGCATCACACACTGACATGAATTCACTGTGATTTAATACTGCATTAATTACAGTTTGAAAGATACCAATTTAGATATCTGGCACAGATTACAGCCAATCGAATCTAATCAAATCCCATAATTTCACAAATTTTAGTTTTTGTCACACTTTAGTACTCTATAGGAGATATCCTGCCTTGAAAGCTTTGGAACTGTACTGATCTTGATTATTTGCAGGTTAATGAAATGTCCATGTTCCTTCTGTAGATTTCCAAGGCATTGTGAACACATATATACAATGTGTGGCGATGTAGAGTGTACAGTAAACTCTACTGAACAGTTTTCTTCATAAACTTTAAATTCACCACAACCTTGAACAAGATTCCTGTCATTTTGTTTCATGATAGGCAAAAACATGGCACATAATCACATGTTCTGACAACATATTTTGACCTGTCAATAAAAACCCTGCATGAATTTATGCTGCATAAATTATTTTGGGCATTTCAGGATGATTGCCAATCAAAATTGTTTTTAACAATGCCTACTGTCAAGTGCCCAATCAGAGCATGGTCCTTGGATCCTAGAGAAACAGCTGGATAAGTGAACACAACTAGAAAAGGCGTTATGCAGATGTTCTTTATTCTGCACACAGGCTAGACCACCAGTAACTTTCGTTGAATCCAAGTAAAAAAATCTTAAACAATATAACTAAAGAGATAGACCGAATGCAAATATGGCCGTCCAACAATTTTTTGTTTGGACAGGTTCTCAAGAAAAGAAAAGCAATTGAATAATGATAAAGATCAGGTCAAAATAAGTCATTGTGTGCATTTTCAAGGCCATATTCCTATTTTAGGAGAAGTTATAGGCAATCAAATTTTGGGAAAAACATGAAAGCGAGGCTAGTCAGGATAGAATGTCTTTTCTCATACAAATGCTTACAATTTCAGTGAGCCATAACTTTGCAACCGTTAAACCGAAAACACTCAAACTTTGCAAGATAATACACTTAGTAGCACTTGTTTACGTGATATCATTAATTTCTCTGAAAACATGGCCAAACAAAAAATTGCCTGGCGGCCATATTTGCATTCGGTGTATAAAGAGGAACGAATTTACAATTTAACTGAAAATTACAATCTAAATCAAAGACATACCCTTTAAATTCCAGAGAATGATAGTTGTATCACTGGAACATGACATGATAAACTTGCCAGTGGAGGCCACAGCAATGTTGATTATCTCTGCTGAATGCTTGACTGGAAAGTCAAATTCACCAGTAATTGATGCTCCAGATCCATCCTTCTTCTTATTCACTTTAAACACTCGGATTGTGTTTCCATTTGCCAAAGCTGTAATAAATGCTCTGCATAGAAACAAATAATTCAGTTTTTATTATGGCACCAACCTTGAAATGGGAATGACAAGACACTAACAACCAGTAGTGGGTTGGGGTGGAGTGTGTTAGCTGGGGTGGGATGGGTTAGGTCAGGTGGAGTGTGTTATAAACTGATCCTTATGGCAGAAAAACAGGAGCAGAAGCAATAAAAGTGGAATATAATAGTAAATATAATAATTGGGCACTATTATATTCCACTTTTTTTTGTTTTATTTGCTCTTGCTACTGTTTTTTTGCTGTAAAGGATCAGTTTGCTGTTTCGTTTGTTTCACTTCCAAATATTCACACTGATCTAGGTCTGGAAACCCAGATCCAGCCATTCTCAACAGTTTGTTGCAGTGATCGTGCATTCTATGTTTCTTTTTATATGAAGTGTGTTAGGTGGGGTGGCGTGGGTGGTGTGTTTGGTGGGTGTGGGGCTTTAATTGCTTAGAGGTAAACACAAATGTTCCAGAAAGTTCAACTGTATTTTTTTATATAATAATGATATTTAATATCATGCAATGTTGAAATGATTTCATCACAAACATATTTTGCGACAAAGTAAATAAATATCCATTTTTATCACATACCAGCTGCAAATTTAATTTGTGATAATTCTGTTTATTTATTTATTTTTTTTACTTCTTTGTAAATCCTTGGTTTTTAAGTTAGTTTTAATTTTTTTTATCACATTGCAATAATAATATGTACTTGATTTTTAGGGACAATAACAGTACTGTAAATTAATGGATATACTGAAATATGAGTAGACATTGATTTAAAGGGAACCATGAGTCTAGAAAAAGGTTTGCTTTATTAAAAAAGTGTTCAATGAAGGTAAAGATACAATGTTTATTTAGAAAAATGCAACATGGTGACTATGTGGCTATCATCTTGGAATTTCTTGCTGTAAACAAGGCCATAAAGTCACACAAGACTCAAATGTT